>VZTO01022472.1:73689-148814 GCA_013400615.1 Syrrhaptes paradoxus
AGGAGAGTTTTCACATATCAGTCCAGGCCATTTCAGAAACACACACGTGCATGGCTTAGCACCAAGGACCTCAGTTCAGAGGCTCCGTTAGCTGCTGAAAATCCCATATATGCTTGAGCAGTTTCCCCAATCAGAAATATACTGTCTCAGCATGTCCGATAGTAAACATTACACCCAAGGAGTATTAATTTCTGAAGGCATTACATGCAGCACTTAAATGTTCAGCTATTAGGTGTTTTCCACTGCTCTTGCTACAGATAACTGCAGCTGTTACAAGGTGTTACCCAGTTGTGTTTAAGGACAGCTTTGTAAGAGGCGTTATTTATTTTTCCAGGGAGAAACTAACACTTGTTGACAGCAGAAGCGGTATTAGGGCCAAATCAGTAATAACGGCAAGACTGGAAGGACTACAGCAATGGATCTATCTGCAGTGTAACAACTCATCGGTCACTGTTCCATACAACTCAGCACGGTATGAGGTTAAGATTTTAAACGCAGTAGAAAGCCTGTGCGACAATACAAAGAGGAGCCTTCTGGAAGCTGGCACCTGATAGCATCAGGATTGATACTGCCAGTAAAACAAAAGATCTCTCATTAAAAATCACCGAAGTGGAAGATACCGCAGCAAAGCTAAAATGTAGCTGAGTAAGACTGCTGTAGCTCCTGTTGGAAAGGCTTTCTAGATGAAAGCTACTGCAAAACAAAAATCCCTGAAGGAAGAAACCTGCCAGGCTCAGTGGCCACATCCCATCCATTCACATCATCCTGAAACGGCAGGTGATTTGCAGCTGGACCTTGCCGGCTTCTTTAACACACACACACTGCATACAGCCTTAGTCATAACCGTTAGAGGTTATGGCTCCAAAAGGAGCCTTGAGGACAGAAAAGTAGCACAAAAAGCTCCAGTCCTAACAACACTGCTCTTACTCTCCCTTTTGACTGATGCTGTATTCCTGCAGCAAATTCAATGGCCAGGGCCAGAGCCCCCACATCAGAGCACTGAAGCAATATTTGCAGCAAGCAATATACAGGCTCTATCTAGTCGGAAACTCAGACAGTTCAAGATTAATCACAATGAGGTACTGCCATGAAAAAAAAGAAGAGAAAGAGAATCATCTAGTTGTAATTTTTGGAGAAATTCACATGGTTTAAAATGCTGAATGTCAAATCTCTTGTGCACTGTTCTCATGTTACTAATGGCCCCAAAATCTTAAAAACCTATTATTATCCGTCTATCTCATTGATTTCTCAATGCCATTTTCACAACATGGATCTGACTTGAAGACCTAAAACGATTTGTGAAGCAAGCTATGGTGTCTAGACAAGACTGAGGCAATCCATGTCCAGTTTGATGGCTTGAATGTTGCAGGATTACCATTTAACTCAGCAAACAGCACGTTTTCTACTGGTCTCCTTGCAGATCCCTGTTTAAATGAAAGTGAGGTTAGAGTACTAGAGATCTACTTTGATTGGATTAGGGCATGTTTTAAGTTTTGTTCTTTTAAATTAGAGGCTGCCTGCCAATGCTGGGATGTTCTGACCTACATAAACGCTTATGATGGGTCTCAAGGACTGGTTTAGACCCAAACCTGAGTAACTCTTATAAAGACTGGTGGTAATTCTCTTTTGTGGTACATCTGGCTTCAGAAAGGTTAAAAAGCCCCCCCAAAACATATTATCTGTGAAGCAGAAAAATATTGGTTCTTTTCCAGACATTCAGTTCCCCCAAATCTGAAAAAGACAATCAAAAATATTCAAACAATATGCGCAGTTTGAGCCAAAACCTCTGAGATGGCCCAATAACTAGCAATGCATTACACTGTTTACTGCATACTTTTTACAAAATAGTTTTAAAGTTTATTCATTAACCAATTATGAAATTAGGGGAGATCACTGAAATCAGAAGAAGAGTTAAAAATTCCAAGAAAATTATTTAGTGCTTGGAATATTTTAGGGTACATGAGGAGGACAAGACATTCACTGACTCGCTTGAATTTTATTTTTTTGATCTACCAATCATATTTGCACAGAGTAAGTTTTTTTTTTTATTTCTCCGGCTACCTTCTCATTCCTTCATTTCTCCTGCTGTCACTGAAACTGCATGGCTATGTAATACATACCGTCACATCTCCACAGCAATACTAACACTGCCTTTTTTTTCCTTCAGGGTTCACCTTTGCCTCCAGAAGTACAATGTGTTATTAACACTTAACTACATGATATCTGCAATAGCAGTGCTTGGTGCTGAACAGGCACCTGAGGAAAGGATGCACAAATTTCAGTATAAAATGAACATTTACTACAAATTAAGAAGGCATTTTATTAATGGAGAACCACAAAAACCTTTGAAGTGGGCTGGATGAGAGAAACATAAGTGTGTCAAGGCTGCAACGTTAAAAAATAAACTGCTTTTACTTAGAGTTATTACCCCCTCCCCAAGGCTTTCAACTCAAAGATCTTAAGCTTGAATTGCTGCCCTGATGCCCTGAAGGAAGACATTCAACCTGTAAAATTTTCACAATAAACACTGGCAACTAGTCTACCTTTCACAACAGACAAGCAGATAGTGAACAAAAAAAAACCAAAGTTGTTTCAGAGAAAAATAATTCTCAGACTTATAGTAAACCCAAGTCAATCAGAAACACCTATATTTCAGAAAACAGAAGAGGATCTGTGACCATTTTGTAATGAGAAAACCTTGAAAAAAGTGATGAATGAGCCAACATCTAATCTCCTGTGAAACAAAGTCTCAATTCACCAAGACAAACATGGGGGCTTTAATTCTCCTTTTATTATTTTTTTCTCTTATACAAAAGAACAGATTACTATGCATACACACAGACATCACTAATGATTTATAGGTTGTTAAAAATGTGCCATAAAGCAAGGTAACAGTGATGCTGAGTACACTCATGACAGTGGAAAAAGGATGCCTTGAGAAGCAGCATGTTTTAGCAAGCCTCATCTCCTGCTCTGGGTTCTGCAAACAACAGGGGAACCTCCTATCTTTTCATTCTTGCTAGATGATGGATGAGTAGTCATATCTTCAGATGGCAGACTCCCAAGTGCTTTAGCAAATGCAGATTTACTGGAAAATGAAGACAGGAGCTGAGCAGAGCTTGTCCCCAAAGCCACTGACCCACCTGAGTGCAGCATGTGAGCTCCCAGGCAAAACAATGTGGATACACCCACGCACCTGAGCAGTCACCTGCTCTACACCGGTGAAACATCTGCCCCCGGATTAGGAAGGGATAAAAATAATTAGAAGCCCTGATTAAGAAAAACCAGTGCTGCCAGACACCCAGATTGCTGGGCACCCGAGGCACTATGTCAGAGGTGCAAACCTGGCACAGCAAACCCCTGGCACAGCAGCCACGCTGCAGCCCGACAGCAGCCCTGGCCGGGCAGGCAGCCCACTGCTCCCGACTCCTGCCATTTCCGCCTTTTAAGTCCAGAAAACGCTATGGGCAGGCTTGGGAGTTTCAGCAGGGACGAGATCCAACTAGCTAGAGTCGGATGAAGTCAGCAAATGAATTTAGTTTTGACCTATCCAGGGTTTTGCCACCCCCCGGATATGTATACATTCGGAGGTGAAAGGCTAAAGTAACATGCCAGTTTACTCCAAGCATAACGTCATGGCAAATGAGATTTGGTAATACTATACAGCCCTCCTGACAGGGGCCTGAGCAGCCTCCCAGCGTCCGCCCAGAGCTGGGGAGTGAGGCAGTGACTCAGCGGGAGACAGGCACTGAGCATCCACGAGTTTCAGAGGAGAACAAGCCTGGGAAGAAGGGAAACCAGGAGAATTAAAACAAGGGGAAATGCAATGCCTTCCTCTTAACGCGTAGCTGCTGTTTCCCCACAGGAGACTGCAGTACACTTAATAAAGCCTGGCTGTCTAAGGCATGCGGAGTACACCTGGAGAGCTCTCTCACGGGAAAAAGTCTCGCACTAGCTAAAGAGGGACGACAATACCCCTCTTCTCCTTGCAAATGATGTAATACAGTACAGAGAACAAGGACTCTATCATGCATCAACTTTTCTCTCTTTTACATTAAAAACATTGGTTTATGCATTGCAACATTTATTCTAACCTTAATACAGATATATTACAGTCACAGAACTGGAAGAGACCCACCAAGGATCCGAGTCCAACTCCCTGTTCCTGCAGGGAACAGGGCCCTTTGAAAGAAGCCTTCTAAGGAGGCACTTTGAAGGCGCATGGTGTGACACCTGGGAAAGAACAAGAAACAGCAAAGAGACTGCTCATGCAACCGGTGCAACCGTCCCAGGACCTGTGGGCAAAGGTGCCAGAGCACTGCCTGCACGGCAGAGCCGCTGAGCTGCCAGGCAGGCAGCCAGCCGTGCTCCGTCCCTGAACGAGGCATCGTGGCAGGATCTTCACGACACCGAGCAGGGGTATAAGACAACAGTTATTTTAAGCTACCTTTACCCTGGGGTTGTAAACAAGCATGTGACAACAGATGAAGCAACAGGCAACCATGCTAGCTGCTTTCACGAGTGCATCACTCTCTAAAACATGGCTGTGTATTTTTGTAACAAAAAACATCAAGCCCTAGCGTGGTTCTCCAGGGTTCCCACTGCTACCACGGCTCTGCTGCCATTTGGGGTTCAAAGGAGAAGGGCCAGGCTTTCTGCTGGGTGTGCAGGGCACTCGGCACGCAGGTTTCTAGGACCAGGCTCCAGCAGACATCTGCTACCAGAACCACCTGTAAACCCCCTGCCAGCACTGCCCCTGCAGACCTCTGCCCCATGCACTGCACAGCTCTTCACTAGCCTCTGTGTTCAATCTCTCTCCCGCTTCTCCCTTCACTCTTGGTGAAAGCTAGACTGAAAATAATAATAATTTTAAAATCTCGGAGTTTTGACATCTCCAATGCTGTTGAAATAGGCCCAAATAAATACCCCTGTCTTTGACCCATATAAATCCCCTACAAATCATTATTAATATTACACAGATTTCAAGTGTTAACACTGCCAGCCATGACACTTAATTTTGAGTTTGGATACCAAAGAAACTTGACCTTTTCCCTCCTTCTCATGAGTTATTACTGTAACAGACAAGAAGACACTATGAAATTATTCTGGTGCTCAAGATATTACTAGTGAATGACTTTCACTTTAGAATTAATCCTACCAAGGACTATCTAGAACAGGGCTGAACTTCTAAGTGCAATTGCTTAACTGCTAAATTAGTTTTGGAGCAACTAAAACTAGAACTCACTAATCTTTCATAGAGTAAATTGCCCTTTATGAACGTGCGAGCTCCACCATCTGTGATTTATGTAATGTATTATTCTCACTGCGTGCCAGTAACCACAAACTCATTTTACCATTGTTGCACCACCAATGCAATTGCTGAGACTACCAGCATCAAGTAAAGCTTCCCCAAAACTGATTTTTTTTTTTTCAACCATGTTGGTCTTTGAAGGTCTGTGAAGTCAGTCTTCTTTTGATTTTGGCTTTTAAAATCTCCTGTTATCTAAAGGGGGAATTCCCTGAAGCTCTGTTTTCCTAAATAACGTTCTTTAGGTGGTGCTTACTCCTTTGATGCAGCTGTGATTGTAAGCAGAATTACTGGCAGTTTCAACAGTCTTTATCTATGAGCCCCACTAAAGCCTTGTACCTTAAGCTAAGAGAAGCATAGATGTCCTGTTTAATAGGATTTGGTCTCCTTTTGTGGAATATCTTGAGGTCAATTCCTAAAGTGTATTGCTTCCAGCTGTCAAATGGTGACATTACCAAGTTCAACTCCCACAATAAACAAGGCAGAAAAAGTTTATTGCTTGAATTACCTTTGACTACACGCAAGTGCAGTTAAGAAGGTAATAACCTGTGCTGCAATGTGAATATTTACTTTCTTCAACCCTCTCAATGTTGCTACAGGTCGTGCGACGAGACAGTTCTGCACCACTCCCTGTAAAAGCATGTCAAACGAAGCACACATCTGACACAGTTTAAGAGCTGTGCTTATAGTTAAACATTTTCTGCAGATTAAACTTATCAATAACATTAATATTGTCTGCATGAAAAAAGTCCAGAATTCATTAAAAGCAGAGGGAGCAATTTATCAGCTTTTAACTTCAAGACATAATCTTTAATTGCAATGTACATAATTAATTTTACGACACAGCGAAACTATCCCTTTGTTCTACTGTGTCTACGAACTTTTGGTCATCCCTGAGTACTAAATTGCAGAAATTGCTCCCAGCAATTTAGAGAATGCAATATGATGTTAATGCTACACTGCAGCAGCAGCAGAGACATGGCTTTTGCAAGAATTAAGCTAGAAACCAGTTGAAATTGATGCAGTCGAACTGAGACTGCATACACGCATTTTCCTTTTCCATTTGAAACCTTTGATGATAGGATGATTTCACCTTGGTGTCAGTACTAAATTTGTTGACATATGATATTCCTCTCACTTTTAAAGTATCTGGTTTCATTTTTTTGTTATGTGTGCTGCATTTTGAACTCAAGAGATGTTTCTGCCTATTAGAATAGGATCACAAAGTGCCTTGGGTAGGCAGGGAACTCCAGAGATACCTGCTCCAACCTCCTGTTTGCAACAGAGCCAGCAAGAGAAGGCAGCTGATGGTCGCATATAGCTGAGCTTCAAGTCTCTCCAATTACAGATATTCCACAGCCTCTCCGGGTAACCTCTTCCAGTGTTTGACCATACCCCCCATGAAATTTTTCTCCCAATATCTAAAGCCATTTATACTGTTGCAGCTACTGGCTGCCATTGCCTCTCATCCTCTCCCCGTACCCCTCAGAGAAGAACCTGACCACATCTTCTCTACACCCCCCCTATTAGACAGCTAAAGACTGCAATGAGATCTTCCCCGCTTCCGAGATCTCTTCTCCAGGCTGCCCAAACCCAGCTCATCCCATGCTCCAGCCCCTTGACCATCCTGGTGGCCCTCTGCCCCACTCACTTCAGTATGTCACTGTCTTTCTCAAATTGGAGAGGCCAAATTCGGACACAGTATGTGAGATGTGGTTTCAGAAGCACCAGAGGGGAACAATTCACTTCCCCAGAGCTGCTGGCTACCCGCCCGCTAACGCAGCCCAGCATGGGGTTGGCCTTCTTCCCTGCAAGAGCGCACTGCTGACTCATGTTCATCTTGTTCCCCAGCACCACCAGGTCCATGCTGCATGGCACTTCAGGGACAATTAGAGAGGGAGTGCTTAAGGTGGTAGTGGGAAAAAAAACAAAACACCTCACCATATTAAAAATAGAGCTGCTTATGAGACAGAGCAGCTCTACAGCATCCCCACTGCTGTGAAATGTGCACTTGGGGACCACAAATTAAAAATGCACATTGGAAAGCCAAACTTCTGCAGGCAGAAATATATATTGAAGAAACAAGAAAATATCCTTATGCCTCCTTGAGTCTGACAACTGGCACAACATGAATGTGTTGACTGAAAACATTGTCTTCAGATCCTGATTGAGAATCTACATCTTGTATAACTTTGAAACATTAAAATGGACAAGGAAGGATATAGACCCCAAACAATAATTCAGTAAAATATAATTAACACCATTCTGCATAACAAGGTTTCAAACAGAACAGCTATTTACATGGGAATGCTGTCCTTTTAGGAAAATCTATCGCTTTTATTTAACCAATTATCATTTCACTGACTCCATGTGCTCAGCAGTCCTACACACCACAGTCTTTCTGTATACAAAAGCTTCCATGGGACTTTCATATCACTGGGTTATGTACTCCACTTCCACACAAACAATTATTCACAGATTCTACAGATATTTTAATAAGCGATGATTTGTGTAACACCAAATCCATAAGTAAAGCAAATGCATATTCTATTTCAAATATTTCAGTGCTTCCTATTCATGATATTACTGGACTAGCTCCACAGATATTAACCTTAAGAAGCGAAGCATAACAACCATGTAAAATTTGCCTAAAATGAATTTTCATTCCCCCAAAATTGTTTAGTACATATTGCCAGCAAGCCCTTCTGAGCATCAACACTGCATTCCAGAGTGACAGGCAAGAATTCACATTCACGTGCATCTCTGAATAATTGCAGCTGCTTGGGTAGGAAATCTGTATGGTACCAAGGAACCCCGCTTGGGGGGGATTCACTGGAGTTACTTCTAAAAGAAGTCCATGGATCTCGCTAGCTAGTCTCAGGGCTCAAAACTGCTAAGGAACATAACGCTGAAAATTAAACCTCCGAAACAATACATGCAATCATATGGAAAACCAGGAACATACTGCCCTGCTTTGCACTATAGTATCAGAGCACGATAAGCTATTCCTTCACCCTGTCAACTGACATATTGGAGAAGGAGTTTTTCACAGTTTTCCAGTTTTTCCATACCAGAAATGCCAAAGAAACTCCAAACCGAGAACTTTCAGTTTGCATAGCTTGTTTAAATACTGTTCAGACCGCTCTAAGTTTCTGTTTAAATTCACATGAGCTCACACCAATGTTTCTGTCCTTGCCCCTCCTCCCATGCAGGACTCAGATTCTCAGGCTCCACCTTCCATCACTTCCCCCATATTTCAAACCCCTTCCCTCTCCTGGTCAAAACTTGTAAGCAGTGCAAGGTGGCCATACACAAGGATGGAAAATCAAGACCAGGACCTGCATGGAGCATTCCTCTTGAGGCAGAACGATTTGGCACAGTTGTAGGATTTCCTATGGAAGCTACATCCTTAAGTCTCGATTCACTGATGAATGTTTACATTTCCTGTTTGGATAGCTTAGCAAAAAAACAGATTTAACACAAAAGCACCCAAACCATGGGGCTCTACGGGAAGCTTTGCCATTTAATGGGTGTTCTTTCAGTACACAGAGCCTTCTCTATCAAATATTTAATAACTTGTTATACCACTAGAAAACTAGACAAGCTTCCATCAAAATCTCACAGGCAAGATTTTCATTTTGCATTAAATATGCAATAGCATAAAGACAACAGAACTGCATTAAAAGTAAAAAAGCCACTACTTTTAAAAGCCCAACAGTTAAATGCATGTTCAGTAAACTTTTATAGCTGATACTCCCCTTCCTCTCCATCTAATTACAATGAAACAATATGAAGAAGATGCTTTATCAATGAGTCAGGCAGCAGAGATCTGAGCAAGACTCAAAGAGCTATGCGGTGCTCAGCTAACACCATCCACAGAAGAAACAGGGATGTTTTCCATTTACATTCCCTAGCACTGATACTGGAAGCAAGTGATCAGTGTTGCTAGCTGGAGGTCAGGATTCAGCGAGCAAGGAGGATTCAAGTATCTGAAGACTGTCCCAGTGCAGCACGTGTCTCGCTGCCACCGCCACCACACTTACTCCGCACTAGGGCCTCCGTGCCATCCCGCTCAGTGGTTTGCATGATTGAGAACAGATGTGGCGAGACCACTCGTTTTCAATTATCAAACAAAGGCTGGAAGTTGCATCTCCAAAATGAAAAGCTGGCACCCGATTTATCTTCTTCCTTACCAAGCCTTTGCTATAATTAGCTTTGGGCATGAAGAAGGAGAAAATACTGTAAAATTAAACTAGCCTATCCCCCGAGCCCTTAAACCTCTGAAGATATTTTTAAAAAATGTTACTCATCTGAACGCATTTCAAGGGCTTGTAGACGTACTACACTTGTTTTTTCTTACTGTCTCCCAAAACAAGTTTTGTACCTCAAAAGGTTACTCTGGCTGTGCCACCTGGGAGGACATTCCTGCGGTCCAGCCTGCCTGTCATGAGGTACCTGCATCTCTCTCATTCTAGATGTTCGTGCAGCAAAGGAAAAACTCAAAAAAACCCCAGCTTTAACCAGGCTCTTTCAGGCCACAGCTCCACTTTCAAATCACCTTTCTTTCACAACACAGCGTATTTTTCAGTGCCCGTTTAGCAGGGAGTCTAGATTGAACAAACCAGGCAGAAGCCAAAATGCCTATTGCTAAAAGTGACAGCATCAGGTTCAGTCCTCGCATATCCTAAACACGCTCCTTTTTTTGTTAGTATGCCAGAAACACAGTGCTGTTGCTATGCAGCTCAACAAGGTAGTTTAAAAAAAACCACACCACGCAACAAAAACCAGAACGCAGCCTCCTACCTACAGGATGTTTCTGAAACCCACAGAGGCTGGGTGCAAATTAGCTGTACTCAGACCTTTTGGTGAGAGTGCTTGGGTGCAAGCTGAGAAGATGGTGCTGTCTGAAAGTTAATTTTGTTACACAAACTGGGCTGTCTATACAGTGCTGTTTTCCTTTTTTCCCCCCCTCCATAAAGCTACCTCTCTCTTAGCCCTTGATTTAAACAAACGTCCTCAACATCGTAAACGTATTTCCTTCAAGGAGTATCTAAATCCAGGTCAAGGGAAGTAGCCGAATAATGCACACACAGACTATCTAGGCTTCAAACTAATGATGCAGTATCGAGCAGAGTCATCCTCCTAACCCTCCGAGACATTGACATCACTCCCATGTGATTCCCAGCTATCTTCAAACAGTTTCACCCAGTACTTTCCGAGAGCTGGACCTGCCCAGCAGAAGACACTCACCAAAACAGCTCTCCCTAGGCAGAGTACTCCCTAATCAGAAAACAAGATTAAAGAAGAGAAGCAGTGGCAGGAAGCCAGCTTTATGAAAGTGAAAGAAGAGAAAATAGAGGCTACCTAAACTCACAGGAACCAAGGAAAGATTTCTGGGTGTAACTTTGTATGCTGGCCAGTTGCTGCTGGCTGTAAGTCATCAGGACGATCTTCTCTTGGATAGCTAGTAACTAACTATCTTGCTGCGATCCAGATGCTTGACAGCCAAGACGGTTATCACAAACGCCACTTTTAGAAAAGCTCAAGCCAAATTTATGGGGTGTGATTTATAGTGTTTTTTAAGAAACAAAACAAAACAAACATTTATTTATCGCCTTTCTCCTGCTTCCAGTGAAATCTAGGGCAAAATTCTCATAATCTGCAATAGGAGCAGTCAGGCCAAGAGCAAACACCTCTGGAAATAATGTTGCAGTTACTAGTGTATTTAGTATCAATTTGCTTTGACTAGCATTTACAGTTTCAGAGGATTAAGACAGTCATGCCCATCTGTACTATGAAGTGAGAAGTTCTTCTTCTCAGTTCTCAGCAAGAAAAGTTTAGGTCTTAATCTAACACTTTTAAGTACACAAATGATCTATTCTACTTCAGAGGTGTTACCTGCTTAGCACATTCAATGGAACCTAATTTTAGAGCAAGAAACGCCTTCTGCCCAGAGTAAGGCAAAGCAGTAGGTCTCCCTTGGCACCCCGAGTAAAGCTGCACATGTGGAGGGCACAGAGTCACCAGAGACAGGGACAGGAACACACAATGCAGAGGGAAGGATGCTCTCTGCTGCGCGGGGCCAACCTGCATCCAGCAATTCATCGGGAGCCGGGAAGGCAAAGATCAAAAGAGATTTTGCTGTAATGTAAATCTTGACTTTCAGCGTGGAAGTTATCAGCTCCCACTGCAGTAAACTAAGACGGCCAGATACACCCTGGAACACCCCCATGGTTTATTTCAGCGGCGGGCGAGGAAATCGCCGCTTCCGTCCAGCTTTCATTACTATGCACTGCACCAGCGCGCAGCAGCGGCTTAATGGTTTCTAAAAGGAAGGAGATACTTAGGAAAACCAAGTATTTCAAACAGACACCATTAGAAATGTACATACTCACAGATACGAAAGAGCTTTTTTGTTTTCATTTCTTTTAGCTCAGTGATTCGAAGAAAAACAATCAGGAAATCAGTTCCCTTCCCCCTGCTTCGTGAAAGTTCTGGGTATAAAAGTAAATATAGCCCGTGCACAAAGGACTAGAAAACCATTTTCCCAGCAGCACATAGCCAAAAGTTAGCCGTGGTATCCTGCAAAAGGGGGTACAGCAGTTTGTCCCTTTTAGACCAGAGTGGTTTAGGTATGCCATCCAAACCTGGAAATACTCAAACTCTTTGTACAGCTAGCTTTTAAAAACATGACAAGCTGATCAACCACTCAAGATGCCTAGAGCCTGGCAAAAGAGCACTGCAAACACGCCCTGCTTTAAAAAACTCTCCACACAGTTACTGATCTGGTTTCTCAAATTTTTTCTCAATTTTTGAACATACAGCCATTCTGAGAAATGAGCCCAAATCTATTTTGGGGCAACAAAATGACACCTTGGTTCCAAGTAAATGCCAAAGTCAGTGTCCTGATCTGGAGTGAAACAGCATTTCACTGGAGAAATATAGATCAATTGCAGTTATTTACTCTGAAAGGTAACATCTCCCTCTGACTCAATTTTATGACAAAGTGCCTGGTTTCCATTTACCAGCTAAGTGAGGCTGGATGAGAAACTTAACACCTCAGGCCTGTATGTCCCAGTCTGCAAAATATAATATGACCTTTGGAAGACTTGGGAAGACTATTTGTGGCCTTGCACTTGGAGCACATGGTTGGGACTCGTGGTATAAGTTCAATTCCCTACTTGCATCTTCAACTTGGTAGATAATTCAGGGCAACTCCTTTCACATCAGCTTCCTAGTCTGCAAAATGGTATAAACTTCACCTCTTTTTAGATCTGCTTCAGGAGTTAGATATCAAATCTTTGCTAGGAGATGGTATTAGAAACAGTAAAGTCTGAGGGTTTTTTGTTTTATTTTGGGGCTTTTTTTAGGTCTGAGAACATATGAATGAGAACACCTAAACTGGTAATGCCAAATTTATTCTGATCAACAAACACAAATTTTTATGAAATACTATGTTAAAAACAAAAATGAGAAAACATCTTTGATCTTGCAGAAGAGAGAAATGAAAGGCGAATACTGAACCTCTACACATATGGTAGGCACAGTTTAACTTAAGAGCAAAGCTGAAGTATCCAGAAACGTATCGCGAGCAAAGTACGTACTTCTAGATCTGTACAGCTACTGATCTGATGCAATTCTTCAGGCTGTGTTTAATGACAGATGTATTCCATATTTCTAGATGCAAATGGAACAAACCAGCCCGACAATCAGAGGCGTAGCAACTTGATGTGTCATATGGTGAAGTTGCACAGGCTGCTCCATAAGCCTGCTCCAAAGTCAGCATGGCACCAACAGTCCAGCGTGGCAGTAGGCACAACACCAATGGCACTGAACTGTTAGATGTAGTCATCTGCTTCAGCTCAGACTTAGCAAGGACCAAACTAGCCTAGCTATCAAATACTTTTTATGGAGGTTAAAAGCAGTATATACATTCCAGTATCAAGAATTTTCACCAGTTTTCACAATTTCTTTAAGGTTTCTTTCTGATGTGGTTGACCTTTACTCCTCAGAGTACTTCAAACTACAGATTAAACCAGATCGATCTCCCCTCTGGAGAAAGGGGTAATCAACAGGTTTGTGTGCCATGACTTCGTAGATCAGGGTTTCCACGAAGAAAAGAGAACCTAAATAGGATTCCCCAGTGGAGATTTTTATTTGTGCATTAAAGATTTATTTCTGAAAACGATTTAATTGGATTATTTATCTACTAACCCAAAATAACACGCAGTGTTAGCATTAGTGGTTCTGCATTCTTTTATATTGCTCTAGACAAGATAATCTTGACAAGGCTAAGGAGTACTCCTCTGGATGAAATGCTATTCAGATGCAGAATAACTTCACAGTTTCTGTAAAACTGGGCAAGCGATATAATTATTTTTGTCATCATGTGCTTGACACAGCAGCCTTGCAAAATGTCTTTTCTAGACATAGTTCAATGTTTGATATGACAGGCAGAAGGACAAGAAAATGATGGCTGCAGAAAATTACATACAAAAATATTGCAAAAGGATAATAGAGAACCCTGCTCAACAGGGGTTTTCCAAAGAACCCTTCTGAAGGAAAGTTGTGGGAAATAATAGCACACATGTCAAAATAACTAAAGATAGATGCATGATAATTCATTTCAAATGTATTCCATATTTCTGCCTAGGTGCATGATGGAAATATAGCTTTCCTCTAAAACAGATCTCGTACTGCTCAGATGAATTTCAGACAGAGGAAGCAAGAGCTCCAGCCTTTCTGCAAGTAGCAATAAGTCTTTACAAAAGCAATTTTGCTACTTTGTGCTAACTGTGTGCATCCGGGCTTCATTACACAAAGTATCCATAGATCCAGAGAGAGAGATGGACTAAATTTTGTGGTATTCAAACAAACCACACGCTTGGATCTCCAATGCATTTCACCATCACCCATCAGTGTGTGATCAACGATAAGATTCACTGTTAAGGTTATTAATGGTCATCTATGCCGGTAGCAGCTCTGTTATTCCTCAGCAGAAGAAAAAAAATACCATTATTTTCTTCAGACAAACAAGCCAAGTCATCCACATTTGTTTTCATCTAATCGAGCACACAACTTGCCACTTTAGTCAGACATTTGAAAGCAGCATCATTTCCTGCCGCTTGAAAATCAGCCTTAAGGGGCGTGTTCTCTGCAGAGGCATCGCTTGCTGTCATCCAGGCAGTATTTAAAATAACTGTGTACTAACATCAGGGGAGCTACCGGCCGTATTATCACCCTTCGAGTCGGCAGCAAGGAGCACATAAAACCAGTTGCGTTCCGGGCTGCGCCGCGACCCTTATCAAACAATGCAAACAATTTTAATGAGCTTATCTGCCGGAACATATTGTCAGAGATGTTAATGCAGAAGCGCTGCCAGTAGCGCATGCCAAGCGATTCATCAAAAATGCCTACAACTGCGACAAAGGACGTGTGTACCCCCTCTTCCCGCCCCCCCCCAAAAAAAAAAAAAAACAAACGAGAAATGATAGATAAATAAACACGAGATGGGGCTGGCTCCGGCCGCCGCGGCCCCACCGGTGGGGGCTGTCACCCCCGCGCACCGCTGTCACCCGGTACCCGGTGTGCTGGGGCAGGGGGGGCGTCTGTCCCCCCGCCAACTCGCAAGGCAGCGCCCGACGCGCGGTGCGGAGCCCCGGCCGAGCAAGGGCTGCCCGCGCCCCGCCGTCCCCCGCCTCCCGCACGGCGCCGCCTCCGGGATCCGCAGCGAGGGGCTGCGGCTCTTCGCGGGGGGAGCTGGCTGTCGGCGCGGGGCTCGGTGTTTCCTTCCCTTTTTTCTTTTCTTTTTTTTTTTTTATTTTATTATTTATAACCGCCTTTCTTCCGCCCGGGAGCGGCGAGCCCCCGCAGACATCCCGCCTATTCACCAAACGCTTCCCAGCCGGACAATGCCAGCGCCGCCGCACGCCGCAGCCCCCGTCCCCCCGCTCCGGCGGGGCCGGGGNCCCCCCCCGTCCGCCGCCGCCCCGCTATCCGCCGCAGTACCTGTAGGAGCGCTCCCCCCGCACCGTGTGCTTCCTGAAGGGGATGATGGTCCCGTTATCCTGGATGATGTCGTTATTGTTCTCGCCATTTGGGGACAGGGCTTGGGTCGGTCCGGGCATTGGCGCTCCCGCGGCTCCGCAGAACCCCGCGCTGCTGCTGTGCGGAAGGTGGCGGCACCCGGACTCGCACCGCCCGCCCGCGCCGCCTCGCGCCGCCCCGCCCCGCACGTCAGCCCCGCCGCCGCCCCACGTGACCGCCCCNCCCGCACCCCCACACAAAGAGCCGCCCGCCCCGGGTGTGCGGGGGATCGGCGGCGGCCCGCGCTGCCGGGCGGTCCTTCTCGGTGCAAGCAGACAAAGCGCCGGGGGCAGCCCCACGCACGCCCTCCCCTCGTCCCCGTTATCCCGCTGGTGGGCGGCACAGAAGCGCGTCCTTCCTTCCCCCCGGCAGGAGCGGGGAGGGAGCCCTGCCGTCCTCCGCCCGCCTCCGCGATGACAGCGGCAGCCGCGGCTTCGCCCCGGTTTTACGGGAACAAGCGAGACCTCCGAGCCCGGCCCCTCCTCATCGCCCTCCCTCCCCGGTACCCCAGCACCACCCGCCCTCTCCTGCCACAAGGGCGCTGTTTCGGGCTCCAGCTTTCGCAATGAGCACGGAAAATGCCCCCCGCCACGCCGGCTCGGTGACAATGCCCAGGCGGCAGCAGTGTAACGGGAAAGCACCGCCCCGCTGCTCTCCCGGTGTGCCGGGGGCCGTGGCCAGCCCTTGTCTGCCGGCTCCACCGGCCGCAGCTCACGAGAACAGGGTTTGTGTTCAATACCTCAGACAAAACCGTGCCGACGGTGTCAACAAAAAAGTGCACAAATATTAAATGGTACGAAAATACAAAGATGTCAGAAATCATGGACTCCTAGTCATACAAAAGCATAAGGAGGGCGTCATTGATGCTATTTTTTTCCCTGTTCCCAGATCTGCTATTCTTCCTCTTCCATATCTGCCCCTGGATTTCCTCCCATCCTCTCCTCCAAGCACCAGGATTGTCCAGGTTACCAGGCTCTACAGCCACCCTTACAGCTTCACTGGAGAGCACAGCAAAACCCCTGTCAAGCTGCACTGCACATTTGCAGCTTTCTCCCTCTCTCAGGTTTACAAGAGAAACCACTTGATGGTACGTCCTTTAAAATCTTGCTTGGGTCAGAAACAAAAAGGGAACAACCTTGCCAAGGCAGTAGCACTGAACAGCTGGCACTGCTCGCTCTGTTAGCATCACCATTCACACAGCCCCTCATTTCTTCCTCCCCTTCATTTGAAAGGGTTTCTTATCACCCCTAGTCCGTTTCCCTCTGCATATCTCCCCGTGCCTAAATAGCAACATCCTTCAAAGTTTGAAGTTAACCACAGAGCAACGCTGGTCATCTTCTCAGAAGCAGATCTGAACTTGACTGTGCTAAAACCTACCCTCAAGACACAACAGTAGAACAAAGCTCAGGCTTCTACCAGATTAGAAAAAATAAGCTATCCAGATGTTTACAAATTTTCTCTAAACTGAAACTAGCAAGAGTGACTATGGGCACAGTCTCTAAACATTTTGGTATGATCTCAAGGTTGTTAGATGCAAAACAGCAACAAATATTTGGGTAAATCTCCCAACATTTAAAAAAAAAAATCACCCCCAAATCCAGGTCCCTTAAAATGAATTTAAAAATGGCAGATCAAATGGAAGCAACGTGAGTATTTCTAAAATGTTCTCAGGGCACATGCTGATATTTTAATAAAACCCAAAAGTTCTGAAGTATGAATTTGATCAGATGCATACCTCACATTGTTTTTGCGTGAAGAAAGCGATTTTGCAAAATTTTAACTAATCTTTCAGACTGAATTGATGCTTTGCTGATAGCTTAGTTTACGTGACCATGCTCATTATATAGTCTCTGGATTCCCAGTGAGCTTGTAAGGTGAATACAATCAGAAACTAAACACCAACTGCATAGCACTGGGGCCACTGGGAAACTGCTGGGATTTAAATCAGATCTGTACATTAACACACGCACACACATAGAGCAATTTCTAACAAAACTTAGATTAGGCTGCTGATTTGCCACAGTCCTCTGAACACTGAGACAGGAGGGTTTATTTGTTGTTCCTGCCAGGTTTTCAACTATACTCAAATTTTTCTTTCAGTAGCCGACCTACGGCCATTTGCAGTTGACACACTTTATTGAAAAATGTTCCATTCCTCTGGCAACAGCAAACCCACTGGAGAAAGTTGCCTTTGAATCTTGTTCAAAACAAGCAACAAAACACATTCTGCTAAAAAGACCAATAAGTGTCTTAGAAACATTCAAGAGTATGGAGAACCCAGAAATCCTACACGGTGACAGAACATAAAAATAATCTACAGCAGGTCTCTAGCTGCCAGACATAACCCTACCTGCTCTGCTAGGCAGCGAGCAGTAAAACACTGCTACCCTAACTTGTAAAAATATTTTTATTTCTTCACCAGTGGCAAAGAACAGAAGCTTCTTTATTGAAGTCTCCAAAACTGTTTAAAACATGTACTGGCAAAGCTACAGGAGAGAAGTGCAGGTGAGGACAGCATGACAGCCTCGCTCCAGACCCCTTCTTGCCTTTGTATTAGGATTCAAGGTCGGAAAGCAAATGCAGCCTCAACACAGTCCCTTACCTTTGCAAAGCCTGAGCCAGGCCTCAGCAAAAGAAGTTTGGTGCTGTTTTCCAGAAAGCACATGCTGCTTCAGTTCAGCTAGCACAGCATGCAATATGGATTCCATACGTGTGGCACTCCCTCCGCTTACACCTCTGTTTCTGAGCACTGTATGGCCTGCCAACGCTTCTCTTTACACGCAGGAAGCCACCAGCATCTTCTTCCCACTTTCGTCATTCTGAGCAAAGACGTCTCAGATGTGCATCCAGTGACCCAGAATAAGAAAGGGGAACCTGTTGCTATCATTATGTGCCCCTGCATCTGTGCTGCCCGATGGCTTTAACTGTGCAGAAAGCACACAAATGGAGATGCAGCTTGAAGAATAAAAGGTCAGCATGGTGTTGATAAAAAAAACAACAATCCACCTATGGTATGTTGAAAGTACCGAAACCTAGTACTCACACGTGATATGCAGATGCAGCAAAGCAGAGTCAGGGAAGTAATTAATGCCTAAGGGTGAAATTACAAAACCTGACATAGGTCTTCAAGCACTGAGAACCACAGAAGCAATGGCTGGAAGGGACCTATGGAGGTCATCCAGCCCAATCTCCCACTCAGAGCAGGATCATCACTAACACAAGATCAGGTCATGTTTGGTGACATGATCATAGTCTAGCCAAATCTTTAAAATCTCCAATGAGAGAGATTTCACCTTCTCTCAGGGCAACCTGCTCCTGTGCCACATTAGCCTGCTCTTCCCCATTTCCCACTCAACTTCAGCTACAAGGCGATCGCACACTTTCCCAGAGAATACAGCGGGTCCCAGCTGTGCCGAAGATGAAAAAGGCACCACCCCACCCCAGCACAAAGCAACACCTTGATTTCTGCTGCAGTGAACCTGCTAGAGTGAGTGCTAGCAAGCACTGCAACAGACCTAAACATCATTCTCCAAAATCTGATGGCTCCTTCCTCCCCTGAGCTTTCGTTTTCAGTTCCTCTCTCCTTACTTGCTCTAGGCCTCACATACCGCAAGTACAAAGGCCATGCAGCGTAATTTATAACGCTTGAGAGTGAAATCCCCTAAAAGCCCACAATGCAGCGTTAGGAAGACCTCAGACATGCTCCAGCAAGAATTTTATACTAGCCAGCTAATGTGGAAATAAATTATGAGTTATTTTAATGCTGATAAGAAGTAACCAACGCATAGCCTCTGAAAAGGGAAGTGATGGCCTTGCTAGAGGCTTCTGCTGATATATTTGTCAGAAGACTAAAAAAAACAAACACAGTTTTAGGGAGCTCTGTATGTGACACAGCCAAAGTATAAATACAATTAATGATTGCAGAAGTTCCCCACTGTTTGGATAACTTTTCTGTGGTGGGGTGAGATAAAGAAAAACACATTTAATTCCAGAGTGGCCAATGAGCATCCCTCATCTCTGTTCATGTTCAAGTTCATAAAGGAATCAGTGGGGTACTCCTTGCACTGCCCTTAGAATATATCTCCTCTACAACTTCAAACTGTAGCAAACACCATGCAAGTATAATTATTCTGGCCCATGTACTTCACTTTCCAGAGGTGTTTCACGGACACTCCTGTCGCAAGTGCAGTTTTTTTCCTCTGGGTAAGAGAATGACAAAAAAACAATTTCAGGCAAACAAACCATCAGAAGGCAGCAACAGCTTTTGTAAAACAGCCGTCCTGATGAATGTAGCCTGCTTTTCTAATGTAAATATTCCCATAGTCTTCCTTTCTCAGGAAGAATATTAACAAAATTCTGCAAAGCAACAGATTTACACACTATAGAGCAAAATCTAAGTTTTTTCTAGCACTCAAGTGTGTGTGTTTTCCAGAAACCCTGCAGAAACAGGCTTTCCCTGAAGGAGCCAGGCAATAGTGTTTAGATACGAAAATAAGTGAATAAAGCAAAGCAGGAAGAACATTTGGGAAGAGTTAAAAAAAGTTACTTTGTTAAGCCTTGAGCACGTTGTTTGTTCAAGGAAGCCCCAGTTCATTGGGGTACACAGACACGCTTCATTCATGTCCATTCATTACATGAGCATACTTAGACTGCATCAGGATCAGAATAGTTTCTGATAGTATGCACCTTGAATAAAAGTTTCATTTAATATATCAAAAGCAGAAGCCTTAGGAGATCCGGATTTGCCTGTTATCTATTGGAAGTACAAATTAAGTACCTGCAACTGCAATCTATCAGAGAGCCCTGGCTTGCGCCAGCCTGAATTAGTGCACGGCTCTAACCTGTCATGATAATGTGTTACACAGAAACATCCACAAAGGAATTAGCAACAGCAATGTTGTTAACACAGTGAACATGTATCAGATACGATGTGGTGTGTGATAAGTTTCGAGCTGACCTCAGTTACGCAGAAGAACTCACATTTCCAGTTTCACTGACATACTGTCAACTGCATTGACAAAGCCAAAGGAAAGCTCCCACTGCGGCATATAATCACTTCCAGTGAAAATTCAGAACTATAACTTTATAAAGACTTTATTTACACAGCACTGAATAAATTCTCCCACCTCCATCCTGTTACTTCATTCTATGCCTTAAATTTCAGGGCACATTGCATTTAAACTCACCATACCAAACAGCAAATGATAATTTTGTCAGGACAAAGAAACACCGCATGAGTTTTAATAAAACAGCTACTTATCACTCCAGACATCCTGTAGATAAAGAATGAGCTTCCCACCCTTGGGGATTATAGTGTTGCCACTTTAAGCAAAGTCTTGATTATTTGCCTTCCCTGGAGAGAAACTGAGAAAGAGAAAGAAAGAGAGGGCTGTCCCAATTACACAATGTTCGTGGACCACATCCCTATGAGGTAATTCAAGTCTATTTTTAAATATATGGACATATTTATATTTCAGAGGTCACATTTAGTATTTTAAGAAGTGTTCTGTGACTGTGAGGAAGAGTAAAATAAAAGTTGGGTTCTTTGTCAGCTAAGCATTCTTGAAAATTTAGCCTAATGAGCTGCAAATCCAGTCTGACCTTTAATGTATGAATTCCTCACTAAAGAGAAAGGCCTTGAAGAGCCACAGCCTGCGGGTGTTTCTCTTTAAAAAGGCAGCAGCTACCTTTCAGAGTCACTGCAGAAATCAAAGAGAAATCAGAGGATTATTTTGAGATTCAAATACTGTCTACAGAACCAGGATTTTTTTTTTGTTCTCAGAAACAGGATTTCAGAAACCCTTGAAAAGAAGAGATATTTTTAAGACTATATACTTCTAATATTAATGGTTAGATTAAAATTAATAAATAGGTTTAGTGAACATTTATTAAATCCATCCCTTTCAGGATTTAGCTAAATCTATCTGTTTTAAAGAAAAAAAGATAATTCCTGTTTAGAAAGAAGCACTCTCCAGCATACATCAAAGGATGTACTTAAAACATAAGAAGTTCACACTGAATATCCAAAACATTTTTATTCAACACTTCCTACATAACAAAAGGCTCCAGCAAGAGGAGGAAACACTCAGTGAAGGATGGTTCCAAAGAGAAGAAATTTTTACTTCCATTAACTCCAGAACAACCCAAAATTTAGAATTCTTTACTGTCTGTTACATTTGTGTTCAGTGCTATCCACAAGTTTCAGGCAGACCTTGGGGAGCTGCTTTCATCTGAAAACCTGTAAGCAGAGTCTATGATCAATAAATGTATGGAGCAACAACTCCTCTGTCTCACTCTGCCTTTAATACAGATTGAAAGGCATTGAGGCAGGAGGCTGACTCATGGCTCATCCATGTGCATTTACATGGAATTATGTGGCTGGAGCTGTTCTAGATTTACCATCGCCGCTTCCATTTCCAGCCGGGTGTCAACTACTTTTCTAAGCTTATTTTGTCAGAGTTCAGGTGTAAAGACTATGAAAAGCCAAACCAAAAACACTGAAAATGTTCAGGTAGTCTGGATTCCTAGACTTCTTGAGAGAATGACAAAACTTTAATAAAATGAAAATGAGATTAGTGTTCTAGAAGAGAGGGATTTGGGATTTTCAAGTTTTCATACAGGACAGCTTATGACTGTTACCACTGGAAAAAGTCAGAGCTTCAGACATCCGTATCCTAAACAAACCAACAAAAGAACTTATAACGGTAAGAGCCTGGAAGGGTTTGGAAACGCGAGAGAATAGATCTAGCATTTGTTTATACATTTTCAGCTGTTGAGGGATCTTTGTCTTTCTTGGGGCTAAAGAGAGACATCTGGAAAAATGCTGACAAAGTCAAAAAACATGCAGGAGTGGACAATCTACCTCTCTGATGTTCCTTCTTACATTCAACACTGAAAATATCAGCAATCTACTTCAAAGGCATTTCAGTCTAATGATACATTTCATAAAAGCAACATTGGGGCATGGGGGAAGACAAATGAGAAGCTTTGCAACACCATTTGACAAGGTTTCTAACATGAAAACCTGATAAAGCTGTATCCCACACTGAAGTGATAACTTAATGGCATATGACAACTTTCAACATTATTTTTTACATTACTCTGCTCAAAACTTGGCTTGGCATAGGTATTACATACCAAGAATTCAAGAACGGTTAAAAATGGCTCTCGGGATCAATGACTGTCTGTTAGTATTGTACAACAAGAGTTGTGAAGCTTACAGCCATTTGATTTGCAGATATTATCCAAGTAATTCTATGTCCCATATGGCTATCTAATACCTGTGTGTAACATAAGGAGTTCAAACAGTTTGGAATGATTATTGGCTGAGATCTGTTCAGCATTCAGTGCTGCACATCGTCCAATATCACCCTTACAGATATCGAGCACAGGAAGCTTGCACAGGGTTTATAACACATCACAAGGAACACTGCATTTTTTAACATTTACCAAACTGTCCAAGACACTCACCACTGCTAAAGAGGAAGGGAGAAGGCTGGCACAAGAAAGTAATTGTTCCAGCAGACGGTCAATTAAGTTTTTGGATACCTATTACTGAATCAAAAATGCTTCAAGCAGCTGACAGAAAGAGCTGGATCATTACAAAGCAAGATTTGAAGGGGTTACTTTGTCCCAGGAAACTGTTAATTAAGCGTCTGTTTCCCACACCCAGCAAAAAGCCAACATAAACATTACATACACTAGCTAATGTGAAAGAAATACAGAGCGTATTCATGCCTCACCAGCATCAAAATCTCACTGCCAAGTAATTCAGTAGTGTGTGAGCATTTCCGTGATTGCAACCCTGGCCCAAGAATCTGGTGCCTTGCTGCAAAATACTCTACACAGTTTCCTCGTGTCCTTACAGCATGCTACAAATCATTCTCTTACAAAGGGAATGTATCTCAAATGCCCTTCCAATTAGTGAACACCAAGAAGTTACACAGAAAGTGGTGTGCCCCTTCTCTTGGCAACTGCTTTTTATCTGGGACATTCATAGCATTTCACAAAAACTAGTTTATGTCAGCTTTCCACATCTTGCCAGTACAACCAGCTTCCTCAGAGTGCTTACTGCCACAAGTCAGTGTAAGCTTCCCCTGCTTCACCCTCAGCACCACTATTGTGGGTCTCTGTTCTTTCTTCTGTGGTTTGCTTCCTGATCCATGTGGTACTTCCAGCTCTGAAGCTACACAAATGCTATCTCTTTTCTCCATAGCTACAACTAGACTACTGTCTCATCCCTTTTATGGCAGGATTTTTTCCACACCTGAGCACCCACATTGTTCTTTCTCCCATTCTTTTCCACCCTTCCTTTGTCAGGCATAACCCTTTGTAGGCTTGGGCAATTTCCACTTTCCTTCATCAGCCAGCTGCAAAGAACCTGGGTCAAATTGGTTTCCTTCCCTCAAAGTCCTCAGCATACCTATTGTCCACTAACATGCATGTCATTAGCTAATTACGCCTCATTTCATCCAGGCTGAGAGGAATGTGCTACAGGACTTGTCTGCCAAGGTGCATGCACAGTCACACGCAGCCGTCCCCAGAAGTCACACCTGTATTTGACAGCTGCACAACACCCAGGATTCTTGCACTTCCTGTGACACTCGGTTGCCATTAACATACTAAACAGCCAAAATCCCTGAGGCACCTTGACACCTCTGAAATCTAGGTTGCAAGGATTTGCTTGTGATCAGTAGCTCATAGAGAAACCAAGGGTTGCTCCCCCTTTGAGCTAGAACAAACATATGTACTACAGGCAGGCAAAAATTTTTAGCAGAAATTGGTCTTACCATTCATATAGACTTGCTCTTCGTTATTTCAAGCTGCTTACTGGCCAAATGCAATAATCTGAGGTGCTCTCTTCTTTACTATCTGACAATTCCTTAAACACATGCTTTTTAACTTGCTGTTAAATATTTAGATCTGTAACATACTGGTAAGTAATAGTCACAATTTGCAAATGCTAGAGCATTTGGGAGCAAGAAACTGGTTTTCTAAGTACAATTTCATTGCTACTTTATACAAATCCATCAGTAATCTTAAAGTTCAATTTCCTCATTTATTGATGGAAAACAGACTTTTTCCAGTGGCAACAGTCAATGTTCACTACCACCTTAGTGTTTATCCAAAGTCTTTATTAATAAAATAGCCTTCAAATGAAGAGGAAAAAATATTTTTAACAGATAACTTTAACCATGTTACACTTATATTAGTACCTTGAATTAAAAAAAAAAAGAAATAAATTTCAAACTGTGTCAGGAAACTTATCTCACTGACAAATATTCCCTAGGAGGGCTTTTGAAGCTTGACATATTAGAACAAGTTTCCACGAATGCTCTGCACCCTTTATTAACCTAGTGCTGTGCTGCAAGTGCTTTATTTTAGATACTAGCACCCTACAGAAAGCTTACCAAGCACTTTCTGAAACCCTGAAATTTCAAATTAGCCAAAACCTGTCCTTACCTGGTTGTTAAAAGGCAAAGCTAATTAGGAGAAAGCTACTGCCTGCCTGCTTTAGCGGAGGGTACACCTGCTAACAGCAACACACACACATATACCGGGGGTTGGGGAGGAGAAAGGAAGCAGCAAGAAAACTTGCAAGCAATGTACAACAGTACATTTTCCTTATAAAGTCATATTAATGACTTTTAAAAATTACACCTAGTAATTAAATTAATAGTACTACAACTGCTGCCATAAATTTGTGGATCAAATGTTGGTACCAGCTGGAGTGCAACTGTGACTTTATTTAAATGTAGGGAACAGATGAATTGTCATATAAAGCTCATGCCCCTACTCTAAAATAAAGGGAGTGCCATTAAAAACGTACACATCTCCATTCCGAGCAGACAAGAGCAAACAGAAAGTGCATGATCTTACTGAACAGATAAACAGCTGGATTTACTTGCTTCCATTAACCAATGACCCACTTGTCAAACATAAGCTGTAGATTTAAAAGAGTGATTACACGAAGCCTCTTACATTAGACAAAAAAGATGCTAGCTATGAAATTAGTCCAAGTCTGAAAATACTTGAGTGCAGCCAATATTGTTCTTTCATACAGACACAAGACAAGAACTATCTATTCTTTTTAAAACCTACAATACAACGTAAGGGTGTTTTCTGTAGTGCTGTCGAGAAGGCGTTTATCCCATGCAGCCTGCTCAGGTCATTAGTGGTGAGCCAAATCCAGGCCTTGTGTAAGAGGATGAAGCTCTAATGGAAGCCACTGCAAAAACCTTAATGTGGGGGCACCACCAGCCTCCTTCTACTAGGAATGGGTGCTCATTGAGAAATTAAACTGGTGTTCCCCACATTCAGTGGTAACCGTGACACCTACCTGGCCTATCTAATCCCTCAAAGAGGATTTTTAATGGGGGCTGTGGCTGTGCACGCTTTGGTGGCACATCTCCAGCTGAGGCTTTCCAGGCTCAAGCTGGTTACATCGACTCTGCCCATGTGTAAGCACCTCCCACCACACGCCTGTGTCTGTGCCTCTCCAGGCTCAGGTAGGGACAAACATGTAAGACAATCATGTAAGACAATAAAGACAGTTACAACATTTGGGCTTGACTGCAAGCCCTGAGTTGACAATACGGGAAATATATCAAGGACAACAAACTACCAGGTCCCAAGACACTGAGAACTTCTAATTTTGCCACCTTGTATTGTAATGCAGCAGCGGTGCACACAACAGTGGCCTTCCCACACTCTACCTAAGGCTAAACAAGTCTCTGAGAAGAAGCCATTATTATAAGCAACATTTTTACTGTAAGGACAACTTGTAAAATTAAATGGATGTTGTTTCCACCTGACCTCTCTAGTGTGCTGTGCGCTGCCAGCGACTCACTGTCACAGCTGTACTGTGACTCAGTGTACAGGGTGATTTTCTGGAAGCTGCAGGTCATGGAGCAACTTCATTAAATAAGAATCTCAGTGGTCAGCTAATGAAAACCAAAGTTTCCAACCCTCATGATTGCAGAGAAATACTGTAAAATGCTGATACTTTGATTAAGAAAAAGAAAAAACATAAAAAAGAACAAAACCGGAAAAGCCAGCAAAAATCAACACCACTCCCAAGCCCTCCTTAAAAGTAGCGCAATATTTGAACAAGCTCTTTCGAGCCTGCCTTTACTCTTGGACTCTTAGCAGGCATGGTGGGTTTCTGGAAGCCCATGCACCCCTTGGATTTTACTCTGCTGCTGGAAGCCGAGTCCCGCAGCTCAGCATCCCAGCGCCTGATGTGCAGATACCTGCTTTAGCAGCAGCACTGGAGAGCAGGGCAGGTAAGCTACACAGCACCCACCACGCGACAGGACAGGGACACGTGTACTTCATAGAAAAGAAAGTACAGATGGGAACACAGCCATGGCACTCTGACCTCCACACACCTCCCACCTTATCTGCAACAGCATTTCAGTTTCAGCTCAGTTCTGTGTCATATTCCACAGCAGCACTCGGGAGTCACCAGTGTGTGCAGTCAGCACTGTGCCAACCCAACCTTCTCCTCCTGCCTTCCTTTTACACTTGTCCATCTGCCTTCCTTTCTCCAACTCTCCTGCCTTTGCCTTCCCTTCCCTACATGAAATCTAGAGCTACTTAACACTTTGCTGTTAACACCTTCTGGACATTACGGTGACCAGCAAGTGATCCCACTCGCAGTCAGTGCTGCACACAGACTAGCAAGGCACAGACTGCTAGAGAAAGATCCTCAGTTTCCCTAACAGAGGCAGCTAGATGGCAGACTCAGGATGACTGCACAGAATCAGGGCAGGTCCTGCGCACATTTGCAAGATTATATTTATAAAACCTAGAAACTGCTTTGAAAAATGACATAGTTATTTTTATAGCATCTGGATGCACTACAAATACCTGATGTGTCTGACAAAGATTAATGTTTTTTAAGGTCCTCAAAAAATAATTTTTTTTTGTTGCTGGAGTAGAACTCAAATCATTACTTGAATCATTCTTTAACAAACTTTCTCCAACTTTTAAATGAAGCACCACTGATAGGCGAAATGCAGAAGGCAAAGGACGACTAGAAATAAGGGTATAATTATTTTTTTTATATTATTGTATATTGTCATGGTTTCAATAGTCATGACACAAAGTAGCAACATTTTGTAACCTCTGAACAGTCATATTGTGTATAAAATGAAAAAAGGCTTCTGTAACATTCTGAGCACAAAAGGTACTAGTGGCATGAAAGGAGTGTCTTTTCCTCATTACAGTAGAAAATAAGGTTTCTATTTAATAAAACCCCCAACCACAAGGCTATGTGTTTTCGTAACTGTGAATGTATGTCAGTGCTGTTGACAGCTTCTGCGTTGGAAAGGATCTCATTATTAACTCTGAACAAAACCACACGTTATCTTTCTTAAAAGCGAAGTTACATTCCTGATGAATCAGCCGCTTTGCTGAGCTCCTGTGGGATAATTTTTAGTATTGGGCACTGAAAAAATAAATATCACCCCAAAGTTCAGAATATTTTCAGACAGCACCATAAAAGGCCATCCAAGCTACCCAATTCCTAAGTTAAGAAGGGAACAGGGCTGGTGAGTTCGCAGCAATAAACAAACATTCCACTTCGGTTAACTTTGCTCTCTTAGCTTCAGGATTTAGGTCTCCAGTTTTCTCATGTTGGATCAAACCCAGCTATAAAGCAGCTGTGTCCTACGCAGGACTGACTCCTAAGCAGATGTCCTCCACTACATTTTGGGGAACCTTATGTTGTTTCCACAGAATGAAAATGCTTTCAAAGCTCAGCCCAGAAGTTCACTTTCATACTTCTTAAGAAGGTCTGTGCAAGGAAGAGAAAAACTCATCCGGGCCTTTTTGTTCAGGTGTCCCCTGAACACCTCATGAACTAGTAGTTTGTCATACAAACACACTTTACATATATGTTTATATACCTTTTTTTTTTTTAAGATATACTTGCTTTCTCTTCTATAATGAAATATAACATGCCCCAGAACTGCTTTCTGGTGTTAGGGTATATTGTAGATGTTTTAATGATAATACACTGAGCAAGGAACTGTAACTGCCAAAAGCCCAGTGTAAAAGGTGTAAAATTCCTTGGGTGTTCCAACATCCATTCCTCATGTTG
Source organism: Syrrhaptes paradoxus (assembly GCA_013400615.1). Taxonomy (NCBI): domain Eukaryota; kingdom Metazoa; phylum Chordata; class Aves; order Pterocliformes; family Pteroclidae; genus Syrrhaptes; species Syrrhaptes paradoxus. The sequence goes on from VZTO01022472.1 coordinate 102,189, forward strand.
TCCATATAACTTAAGGCCACAAAAAAGTGTGCCAATTTGTCAGGGTCAAAAGCACTGAAACCCGACCGGAAGGTTTGCCGAGTGGAGACTTACATATAACAGCGTGTTACACAGATCTGGCTTTTGCAATTGTAATAGCTCAGTTAATTCTCCAGCAGTATAATGAATCTCTGGTATTAGAAGGCTGATACCTAGATCTTTATTTTGACATACGATAGGCAATAAAGACTAAGGGATTTGGAGAGGAAAGGCTACACAGTAAGCAGCAGCCCACAGGGAATACACTGGAAAGCTCTCCGCTGCTTCACGTAGGGCATTACTCATCGCAGGAAATCTGCACGTGTCAGATAAGTTTACATTAGACAGGTAGGATGCAGTCTGCTTTTATAAATGTCCATTTCATGGCTGTGCACTATCGCAACACTCACAGTTTTCTTCAGATTTCCTGTTATTTCAAAGTACTTGTGACAACACCAATATAACCACAGTGCTGAAGCTTGACTTTAAGCAGCGGCACTTACTCTGCATGAGAGTGGAAAGTGACAGATGAAACCCACGGTGGCTCAGCACAGGGCATTGCCCGGCTGCACCTCCTTCTGCAACACCTTCACAGGAAGGAGCATGTCCACAGGGGAAGGATGTTCTACATTTTCTTAGTTCTTGCTTTCAAGATGCATCTTACAGTCTAGAGATATTGCTTCGTTCTTGAGACATACAAGCCTCTTTCAGCTCTAAATTACAGACTGTTCTTTCCCTGAGAATCTCTGGGTCTGCTGCACTTGAACCCTGCATATCTTACAATTACCATGAAAGTAACTTCCCTCACAGCCTGATGAATCTGAACTCTGTGGCTCCTCTTTTAACTTTCCCTCTCCCAGTGTTAGTCTCTTCTCCTTACTTGCGTCTGTGTCAGTGAACACAAGCAAATCTTGTATTTCCCATAGACCTTACCCTGAATAATTTCTTACGTCTATCAGGTATATAGAGTAATCTTTCTGCAAGCATAGTTAAGTTTTTTTCAGGGCATTCAATAACTTGGAGCAAACTCCTAGTTTCACTGTGAAACAAGTCTTTAAAACAGCACAGACAAACCTTTTTACTTTTAACTACAAAGCACAAATGAAGTACCATTGCAAATTACATCCAAAGTTAGCATTTGTACACCCTAAGAGCTTTTCAAGCATTAGCAGAAATGTGGTGGCATGTTTTAAACCGAAAGTTCTTCATTACACAGCCCCAGCATCATTTCAGCACTACACAGATTTTCTGTTCTAGCTCTGAATAAAGAAACCCCACACGTGCTGCACTGCAAACTACTGATGCTGCAGCACGGTATCCAGCACAGCACAGTGAGCACTGTGAACGGTGAATCTGTTCAAATGGGAGCTTCATTACCGGGTATCCTATGCTCCATATTGGCAAGCAACAGGGAAGATTTCTTGTTTAAGAGCACAGATGCAGAAGCAAGGATCCAAGGGGAGAAAGCGATGGCAAGCGCAGGAAGCCTGAATCTGTTCCAGGCGCATCCTTGCTGAAGGCTTTCTAAACATTGCCACCTTGTGGGCCTCCTCTCTCCGGGTACCATCCATCCCTACTCTTCACAGGTGACTCCCTGCGTAAATTTGACAGATGCCAAGCTGGAGGCTGGAAAGTTTAAATTAACATCCAACTCGGGTGGGATGTGATTTAAACTCTGATAGTTGGGGATTAAAAAGGGAACAGCACCTCAAAATTCTATCTGACATTAATTACCAAACTTGTAGAGTGGCATTTCATGTAGTTTGCTCTTTTTCCACTAAACATTACGAAGGCAGTACTAATAATGTGCAGAAGAGCCAACATTTAACAAAACAACAGCAATAATACAATTTCTCAAAGCTCCCAAACAGAAGGAGAGAGAGGTTAGACTCATTGTCCACCTTTGGATTTTGTTTTGTTTTATTCCTTTCTGCCAGCACTTCCTTCTTACTCCAGTGAAAAAAACAAATTATTTCTAAAAACCTTGTGGCATCTATTTTAGATTTCATCAGTTCCGTTTCATGCATGAATAATCCCTGATGACCTGAATCTATTAATTACACAGTCAAAGATATTGCAAAGGAATATCCCTTACTACTGACACCAGACTTATTTAGCTGCTGCCTTACACACATCAAACACAACTTCCTGGGTACTTTCTCAGTCAATAGTGCTGTAACAAATGCATGTAAACACACAAACATACTTACTTTGAGCATCCAAACACTTTCCCTGGTTGCCGGCTTGAACTATTCCTTGCAGCAATTTGGTTCTGGAAAGAAAACATGAAAATCTTTAGTTTGACAAGAAAACAGGAATTAAAAAAAGACACTGAATGGTCTTTCTCTGTATCAGTTGGGCAGTGATGCAATAGCCATACACTAAAAACGAAACAAGAGAAGTCCTTCATTACAATACCCTAATTCAGCTGTGTTCACAATGGTTCAGTGTCCAACACATCTGCACGACAATCAGATGTCCCTCTGATATAGTAGCAGATCTATGAGGTCCTTTATGCAGTGCTACATTCAGAGTTTATTCATAATTGCCAGGCACATTGCTGTTTCTTCATCTGACCAGGCTTCTTCCGAGCACAGGCATCAGTTATGACTGTTGTGTCATGTAACTGGAGCCTTGCTGCACTTGCCCAAACAGCTTTTCAGAGGGAAAAAAAAATAAATAAATCTACCATTGAGAAACACATGAAGTATATTTTTGCCAGTAATACAACACACAAACACTGGCAATCCTTTGTCTCTGACTTGGCAACGAAGTCATGATGCTGCCTACTTGTCGCAGCCACGTTAAAGCCCATTCCCTCTGTGTTCCTACATGTGATTCCCTACAATCGCTAGATTTGTTCTCATACCCATTCTCTCAAGTGCTGTGTTACAGGCTACAGAACACAAGCAGGAGCAGCCATACATGAGTTTCAATTTGTGCCATGAATTACATACCAGGGTTACACAGCTAAGTTTCTGAATTCTCAGTCAGCAGGAAATATCATTCCTAGCAGGTAAATAATGGTTTACAGTCAGACCAGGGCTCTGGTTATTGCTTGTTTTGCATTCCTAGACGACTAGTTGAGACAGCCCAGCAGGGAGGGGTATTCCAAAGGCATCTATCTCTGCATAAGAGCACAAAGCTACACCAAACAGGATCCCAGCAGGGCTTGGACTGAGTCAGGACTGAGGGATGCAACAAGCTCTCATAGGTGAATTCATATTAATCATAAACACTGTTTTAAGAGGAGGAAAACATAAAGCAATTCTCACTCCGATTCATTATCATCCGGGAAAGGTAAACAGTCCTTTAAAGGTGGCTTGTCTGAAGGACTGGATCCCAGCTCCAGGAGCTGTGACTCATCCTGGCAGAGCACTTAGGAAGGCTGCTAGCAGATTGAAAGGCTGAAGCTACCTTAAAGCCAAACCAGCATGGGAATTAGCTATTAAACATGTTATTGTTTCATTTCTTTGAATCTCTCCAAGCCTCTTAAGCTTTGCTTTTCAATGTACTCTTTTTTTTTCCTCCATTTGTTTAATGTGGAAAGTGATTCCAGCACAGCTGACAAACCTCAGGCATCCTGTTGGCAAAGGAACAGCAAATCCATCATGGTATGCTGGCTTCTGCTCAAGCAGACCCCCCCCTCCCCCCGAACTGAAACTGGGATCTAACAGCCCTACTCCAGTAACTTGTAAGGATGGGACACTCTTAAGACAACAGTTAGAAGAAATAATCTCACATTAGAAGGCGTTGACCAGAACTCCTAACAGGGAACAGCAGTGGAGAGACATGGCAATTCCCTCAGAAGCGAGACTTAATTTGCTTATGCAATATTTTTTCACACTATACTTTCTGAAGAGGGTGATATTTATGACACACTGAAGACAGAGATGACTATTTAATTGTCTTCGGTAAGTAGACCTCAGTTTCAGAGTGATTAACATCACCACATTGAACTTCATTTGTATAGTCTAAAAAAAAAAAAAAACAAACAAACAAACAGAAGTCCTCATAAAAAAAACTAAACTTGAAAACAAGTGATGATGTTCCTCTTTGGTTTGACCTGTACATTATCTCAGCCTTTTTGCCTGCGTACAGGTACTCACCTGAGGTACAGGGAGCAGTGCGATGGCTGTGGCCAGATGAGGCAATTGGCAGCTGCTTGCTGCTGTGTGCAGTAGTGCTGCCAGGTCTCCACCTGCTCCGCCAGCCATGCCAACACCTCAACCTGTACTTCTGGCTTGAGATGCCGGAGCAGCACCCAGGCAAGGGAGTGGTAGGAAACACCAGATCATTAAGGCGGAATCTAATTTAGGTGGACAAAGGAATGCAGCAGAGGTCCTAGTTAGTGGGTGTGAGGAAAGTAACGATGGGGAGCTGGAGTCTCCTTTGGAAGGGTGGAGGGGTAAAAGCATGCAAGGAAAACAAGGGGGAGGAAAGGATGCCATGATCTCTGGACACTGGCATCATATCACCGCTCTACCTAAACCAGATTTTACTACTAGCTGATGACTATTCACACAGTGCATTCAGTTATCCCCATCCTGCAACAACTCTGTCACCCTGCTGCAGCAACAGTCAGCAAGCCCAGCCCAGACAGGGGGGCTCAGTTTCCAGTTAGGTGTTCAAAGAGTTCCCCAAGGGGTCCCTGGTTTCACCAGGTGTACGTACAGCCCTGTAAGCCTACGTCTGCCCCTTTCTAAGAGGCAGGTGAGTTACACAACATGCCGTTGGTGCTCGTGTGTGCTGGGGGTGGCTTTGGATGGGTTTGGCAGACTCTTGCTGTTTGGAGTTCATGGCACCTTGGGATGTTCAGTGGACCACTGCTCTTCAGGGTTTGTCTGGTCTTGGGAGCCTTTCACTTGCTCCCTCTCAGTACATACTTTCCCTCCCTGTGAACTTGTTTTATGGTAGCTATTGCTACATCCACAAACTTGGTTACGTGTTGAACCCATTCACACAAACTGACGCAGAAGGGGTTTCTATGACAATGTCCCCTGAAATGCTGTAAAACATCAATTTAATTCTGAAGGAATACTGACAAAAAGAAAAAAAATCCAAACAAAACAAGAATTGGTCAAGCCAAAAGCCAAGCAACTAAGTGAAAAAGGACAGTAAAGCAAATGCAATCTGCAGAAAACAAGACACAACCGTTTCTAGAAGCACATCATGCAGTGATATTGTGAAAAATAGTACCCATAGCTGTTAGTTTGAAGGACCAAGGAGGAAAAGTTATGACAGAATGTTATTAAGGGGATTTAAATCAAATGCCTTCTAGTACATTTGACAACACCTTTTCAAAACTTTGCCACAGGGAGTTGTATGTCTTGCGTGGGCACAGAGCCCTGTCTTCTGCTACCACGTCTCAGTGGACCAGATGCTTTCTACCACACTGCATGCATCTTTTTTTCCTTCCCCCTACCAAGGGCTGGGAACGTGATGTTGTATGAAAACAATTTGTAATATAGGTTGACAGTTACCTATTGTTGCTTCAAATATCCTCAGAACTTACAGAAAACAACTTCAAGACCAACTTATTTTTAGCAACTGAAAGAATTCAAGCAAACCTGTCGTGGCTGCTATCCAGGCATTTACTGAGTGGAGAATAGCTTGACAAATTACAGAAATGGACAAACTTGGAGTGTAAATCAGAAAAGAATATGTATCACTATGTACGTATGCTTTCCTCTTGAAAAGAAGGACTGAAAGATTAAGGCTTCCAGCACCAAAGGAAAGAACTGCTGTTTTTATGAGCTGTGCATGAATCACAAAAACCAAAACAAAAATCCCCATACAGATTTCCCAACTTACTGTTCACTGACAGCCCAACCCTATACTGTCTCCCTGTTCCTGGGTAAGTCCTCTGCACCTACGCAGTCCCGGGCTCTGCAGAAGTATATGGAAGGCACAAAGACACAGATTCTAAGCAAAGAAATCAAGTAACAGAGCTGAGTTTGGTACTATCTCCAACTTCAAACCCATGAGAAATGCCCTAGTTTGACCCAGAGAGTTTCACAAGGAAGGCAGTCCCAGAAGATGCGAGATGCTGCAACTGAGCGCCTGACAGAGCGTCCCACCTCCTTTGCTCTTGCCATTTCAAACACGGCTTTGTCCCGGTGCTTCTGCTTCTCTGCCAGTGCTCTGATTTCAAGTCATCCATCGGCATGAAAAAGGTCCTAGAGACTTCTTATAAAACTCTGTTCCCTCCCTCTCATTTACAAAGCAGTCTTTTTTTGGTCATTTACATATAAAGTAAATCCAAGCACGTACTACTTAACACTTTAGTAGGAAAGAACACACATCCATTGTCAAGGGGACTTCTTCTAACCCTGCTTGGGAAGCCACTAGATTTTTCTCCCCATAGAGCAGTAAATCAACTTCTGTCATTTCTGTTGTTCTCTCCTGTCCCTCTTCAACCTTTTGTAACCTGGAGTTTCCAAGATGCAAGTGCTTTGGTTCAAAGCTCCAGCCAGCTGCAGTGTCACACTGACCTTTGTGCAGCAGCCTACCTGCCCTCCTCCTAGTAATAAATACCTTCTCTGCCTTCCTGCCCAGTAACTTGGAGATGCAGTAATTACCTTCCAGCTTGAGCAGGGTGTAACAGAGCTCAGTTCATGTGATTTTAGTTAGTGTGACAGATTTGGCAAACTTTTTTTTTTTTGGCATAACAAGCAATGCCAAACCAGTATATCAAGCAGCAGGTGGCAGACCTAGTAGGACTAAGAGATCAAAACATGCATTTATGATTCTTTGCATTTAACAGCAGGCTGCCACATGACACTTAGCTCCATTTCAGCTAAAAAAAAGTTTCTCTTTGCTGCTTTCTGAGAAAATAATCTTTCTCCAATTATTTGATGTGTCCTTTTGTTTAAACTTCACTGATGTCCTCATTTCAATTTCTATCACCCTAACTAAAAATCTGTTCTACTTGTATTGTCAGTGCCTACATCTGTTGGATTCTACATCTAAAACAATCACCTGTTTTTTTCAGCACCTGTCTGTGGTTTGCACATTTGCCTGCAGTTTACTATTGATGCACTTCTGTATGGACAAATGTATTATGCATTTTGATGTGTTTTTCTGGTAGGCGTTATACCATCTTAAAGAATGCACTTTGTTTTAGAATAACTAGAGTTGATCAGGTGTCTGCTTTGTTTTATACACTGGAATCACTCAACACATTTCTTTTTAAGACTTTTGTCTTTATGAACAAAGTTATGCTGTGGTGATGCATATGTTTTATAGTGACACAGGAAAAACCCGCACTGACTAAGAAGAATTTGGCAATAATATTGCTTTAAGGCATTCCAGCCTTAGCTGTCCACTCCTTATTTATATCTCTCAGTTTTTCTGGAACAACTCTGAATCCAATCCACTCTGAAGCAGATGCAGAAAGGTATATAATTTCAAAGTTACCTTTTTTTTGACAGATGTAAAAAAATAAATCCCTGTTTCAGTACATGGCATGGCTGCGGCAACAGCTGGGTTGACACAACTGGAAGGGCAGGAACTCACAGGCTGGTATTGCTGACCAGAAATGGGTACAGGGAACACCACCACTGAGTGGGCTGGAATATTAAGCTTCAAAACCAGACATGAACTCTTCTTCAAATATGGCCTGGAGACTGGTGGGTACACAGAGCTATGGGAGAACACACATTAGCTTTTCCCTCTTCAATATGAAAGGAGTAAAAAGACCCATGGATGCCAGCTAGCAGCAATTGCTTCAGTCCAGGTCCACCCACCAGAAGTTTCCAGTGAATATATCATTCCCTGTGCCCAGCTTTAGGCTTCAGTTTATGGCTGAATTTTATATGCTAATCAACAATTTATAATTACAAAGAAGATTCAAGGAAAAAAGCATTAAGCATTCAGATGTCAAAACCTCAAAACCTGTGTCTTTTTGACCTGAGACATACTTTCTGAAGTTATTTTAGGACAGCAAAACCTGAAGCTTAACACGAGAAGTCCTGATGACATAATAATATGCATGCAAATTCTTGCCCCTGGGAGGGAATGACCTTGCTGGGTACCAGCTAGCTGAAGACCAGCTTCAGAAAAAAGACCTGGGGATCTTGGTGGACAACAAGTTGTAAGAGACTCAGCAGTACACCCCTGCAGCAGAGGAGGACAACCCTACACTGGGCTGGGTTTGCAGATCCAGGGCAGTAATTATCCCCCTGTATTCTGGGATTGCAAAAGTGAAGTACCTTGTCCAGCCGGAGCCACAAACCAGCGACAGACATACTGGAGCCCAGTCTACTACACCGAGATAGTTAAGGAGCTGGAGTACACGATGCAGGAGAGGCTGAGAGAGTTGGGCTTGTCCAGCCTGAAGAAGAGAAGGCTTAGGGTGTGTGGGGATGTATCATTGCAGCCCACAGCTACCTAAGGGAAGGGTGTAGAGAAGACAGAGCCAGGATCTCCTCAAAGACACACATTGACATTGCACGAGGCAACAGGCAAGTTTCAACAGGGCACATCCTGATTACATGTTAGGGAAAGCGTTTTCATCACGAGGATGGTTAACACTGGGTCCTGTGGGGCTGGGCAATCTGAATGTCTTTGAGACGTTCAGAGCTCCACAAGTTCCTGAGCAACCTGATCTATTTGGGATGGTTTTGAACAGTGGCTGGACGAGATGATCTCTTTCCACCTGTATCATCCAGTGATTCAGTGTTAAAGTATCATCACTCCAGACTGCTCATTGCCTGCTTGTCTTACCCAGGAAAGAGAGCCCTAGGTGGGGTATTAGACTGCCACCTCAGCACTTTTAACAGTTCTGGCATGTCTTTCTCTGCCTCAAGTTCCCAAACAGTAAAATGGGATTAACTCAAGGATGTAAAGACAGATTGCAGTATCTGTGGCAATGGTAAAGCCAGCTAAAGTCTTAGAAATAATATCCAACATAGTGATCTAAAAAACAAAATTTTGCTCTTTACAGCACTGGTGAAACACATAGAGTTCTGGGACTCCTCTCTTGTGTGAGCAGAATGGATTACTTGAAGTCAATAAGTGGAGAAAAGTGGTCAGGTTGTCCCAATGATGGGACAGCTAGATGGTCATGAAACTCTCTGGCCAAGCATGTTTTAAAGCTTTCTCCAAACTGCTGAGGGGCACGTCCCCTTTAGTATCTCTTGTTTTGAGTCAGTCCTTCAACCATCCTCATCTACAAGGTGGAGGAATGGTATACCATCACTTCACACTCTTCTGCACACATTTTGACTGGAAGCAACCAGAGATTGCTGTGTTTGGCACAAGTAGCAGGATCTGGGTATGTTGATAGGGTTGGACCCCTTTGGGGAGTAGGCAGAGAAGTGCTATTCAGTATTTATTCATGTTTCAAAACAGTGAGTACTGATTTGCTTACCCTACCCAGGTGGCAGTAGCTCTGGTCCCTAGGAGAAGCAGAACTTCACTGACAAGTACAGAAACTGCCTCTATTCTCAGTAAGGATCAGAAGCCTGCATTTGTAAAAGGTCTATCAGAAACCGAGGCCAACCTTGCATCCTGCCTGCAAAAATGGGAAAGATAAAATGAACTGAAGCTTCAGGACACTTGCATTGTGGTAACGACCCCACACAAGTAATTAAAGCTAAAATTGCAAAACCTGTATATTTGACAAAGGGAACACAGAGCCATATGAGCTTTTTGGATCTTGAACGTTTATAGAGCTGCAAACTAGAAATGTATCTACTTTGTGTTAAGGGAAATGAAGAGTGTCGTTGAGGGGTTCTTCAGAGCAGGACTGTATTTGAAAGCTGCAGAAATACCTTTTACTCCTTCAGCTACAATAACATTGCCACCTGATTTCAGCTTGAGAACTTCAAGTTGAAGGAAAACATTCCAGTCCGTGAGATAAGAGTGACAGCTTGTTATCTTATTTAGGTACTCCATGGTACTTACTATCCAACTAAAGCAGGTCATACAGGAAGGGGTTCAAAGGGTTGGCTGTCAAACTTCAGCTTGTCAAGTTAATGTTACTTTGTTCTGAAAGGACAGTTTGTGTTTGAAGAAGTTTCTGGGCTGCATTTCTGAGCTGCAGTATTTCCTCCCAGAGGCTGCAGTGCAAAGCTCACAGGAATTATTGTTTCTTTACATTGTTCTGCAGACAAGAGCCACAGAACACAGTGGACCAGTCCACTAACTTGAAGGTGCATGCATCACTTCTGCTCACTAGAAAAAACCTAATTGAGAAGTTTCCAAGTTATTCTACAGTATCAGATTGAATTTAAAATTCCACAACATTCTGCTCTGGAATTTTTTTCTTTCAGCACACTGCCTGTAAGTACTGATTTGGAGGAGTACTGAACTAATGTCACTAGTATGCACAATTTCAGAGTAGATACTTCTCTCACTGATTTTCCCAGACACTTATGTTTTCTGTTTGCTGTCCAAACTACACAAGAAAAGTCACCACTTACCTGGAGAAATTGATTTGGACTGATTTGCCATTTACATGTATGCTGTTTCCCTCATAATTGACTAAAGTTCTATACTGGCCAATTTTTCACATCTAGAAGACAAAGCCTGTTAGCTTAGATTGAGAAGCAAAATTCTGGCAGTTCTGGTGTTTGGGGTTTTTTTGGTTTTGTTTCCCTCTTTCATATACCTGCCAGTCCAGCAAATCCTGTGCAGAAGAACCAGTCTTACTGTTTCTTCTCAGGAACATACAATCTGCCCTAGATGACCTAGCCCCTGTCAGTGTTGCTAGATAAGCTTCAAAAGTGCCTCAAACTGTGGCACTTTCCGTAGTGGCAGCCTCCTAGCAGCTGTTTTTCTTTGAAGTGACCAGAGTGTCCTTCAGCTGAGCCTGAAATTGTGCTTGGCACACCTCCTTTATGTGTGTAATGTCTTGCATGAACACACTCACTCTCCTTGCATCCGGGGATCCCCAAGCAGCAACTACCAGCTATGTTGATGCACAACTGCTTTAATAAACAGTGCTAGATATAAAATGTGCAAGAGGTGAATGTGCATATTGGGGCTCTACATAAAATTTCTGCAAATGAAATCCTCATTTCCCAAGCAAGCACTCTTTTAACAAAGCCCTTCTCTTTGCAGCAAGATTAGTCAGCTATTGGAAGTCCCTGTAACAAGATATTACTGAACTGAACATGCCCAAGGTGAATCAAGGTAGGAACTTGTGGAACAAATGAGCAACTGAATAGCGTCCACAGCTGAAGCATCCATCAGCCGAAAGCAGGTCTCATTCTCACAATCCAGTGAGCAGTTTATGTATGCTCATGGTATAAGTCCAATTTTTCTCCCTTTTTGGTAGTCAGCTTGCTTGTTAACTCACGGAGCAAAAATGCAAGATTCAACCTACGCTTTCCCATAAGATTGATTTCCCTGCAGGGCCTGTCTCAGACTCTGCTGCACTCCGCTGCGACTCTCTTACGCCCTTCCATTGCTGGTCAAAACATGCCACACCTTCCACATGAGTCAACAGAGCAGGGCAGCATCACCCGCAGCAAGCTGGGAAGCAGCCGAGAGGAGAGCCCTGCTCTGCTTCTGCAAACAGTCCTTCACTTCAGCATGGGGTAGGATGCTCGGAGAAATGCAGTCTTGGTCAAAAGTATTATTAGGAGATTGCAACAAGCTGCACTTGAGCTTTAATTAACTAGTTCAGGCAAGGTCACTTCTGGTGAAATATTCACACGGACAAATTCTAATTCACTCAGATATTTAGTTAGCATACGCAAGACAGCTGGAAGTCTTTGCAATGCTCTCAAATGACACTGTTTGGCACCTAATCAAACAAATGCCTTTTGCCTGTCGAGAGCACCAGCAAATAATTTTACTTCAGCATTATTCTGTTCTCCCTCAGTGTAATGTGTTGGTTTTGAGAAACTGCCATATCCCAGGGAAGACTGTCAGAGCTCAGCTTTCCCACTCCTTTTTGAGGACAAATTGATGCTGAAGTTTAATTTCAACACGAATATGAAAATGATCAAGATAATATATTTTGACATACAAGATGTGTAAAGAATAATTCAGCAGAAGCTGTCTCAACTTTAACCAAGTGACACGTTGTTACACTGGGAAATGCACCATTTTCAACCCCAGCAATACTCCTGCTTTCCTTAGTCAGTAAAGATGTTTACAGCCTCTTCTTGTTTGAATTGCTGTGTTCTTTCCCCTGCTATTCCACCCAGGAAAACAGGATGTGCAAGCCAGCGTAACAGTTTTCTGACACTAAGAACTCAGTGAATTCAAGAACACAAGTTGCTGCTTCTTTTACAGTCGATTTGTTAATTTGGAATAAAGCCACGGGTTTTGGCAGTCCACATCCCAGAAGAGGTGAGCCTGTCTCTGCTTGACACCCATGGAAAGACATCCAGTAGCACAGCGAGAGAATCCAACTCAGAGTTTTTATGTTTATTCACACAGAGAGAGCTACTTATTTGACTGTTGTGGGGCTTAGCTCTGGGTGCACACCATGGGGCGGGCTGGGAGCGAAATCCCTCTGTGGTCAGTATGATGGACAACAGGAGATGCCCAAGCCAAGTATTGTGCTTGTGCCAGGAACCCGAATCAAAAGGCAAGCCCAGAAAGAAGTGAAAATAAACTCTCATGGGGACAGTGCGGAATTTCTTCAACTTCAGAAGCCAAAAAATTCGAGAACTAGAAAAGATAGGAGGCAAGGACTCTACTGCACAAGATACATCAAGCATGGGAGTTATATATTATTCAAGAGCTTTAATCTCACCTACCAGAACTCTCCTCTGTTGGTAAGTGTTTTTTCTTCTAACATGTATTTTTATGTCCTACTAAAAATCATCTTTGTGGGCTGAAAGCCTCTAACACCTTATTTATGCTCATTAATAGAAAAGAGTGGGTGGTTTCCCCGTAAAGCTCGGGCCAGCTCCAGGCCCCGCTGCAGCACTCTGCAAGCACACAGGCAGATACCCAGCTCCCGTCGGTTACTTCTGAGTGGGCTTGCCAGCACCTTCCAGGACCAGCCTGTATGCTGAAAGCCATGAGAAAGGCAGAAAAAGCACTCAGATTGCTCAGACATCACTCAGAACAAACCTTTTCCTGCAATTTCAAGTTTTAGAAGCGAGTTATCAAATGCAAACAGGTCATCATGAAAAAAAATACACCAACACCATACTGCACAGCGGGACATACACAGGAAATAACTCAGAGGCCCTATACCCTGTACCACCAGACTTAGTCAACTTAAATTAATGCATTTAGGCTACTGCATGACATACAAATTCTATTTATGTCTTACTGTGTATCACTGAATTCAGTCAAACCTGGAATAAAATCCTCACGGTCAAAGAGCCGAAGGCAGCACTTGGAATTTCTTGCAGTAGGGCACAGTGAATGCAAAACAGCATAAACTCCTCTGTGCTACATTGTTTTAGTGCCCAGAACTGTACCAGTAGCTACACGTTCCTTTCAAAGGAAGACAAGAGATATCGCTGCCATTGGTCAGACAAACGTTTCTTGTTGGACCGTTCCCCAGCTACATAATAAGTTCCCTGTCATTTGACAAGCCCATCGTAGGATTTCTCTGTCTGGTTTTCTGACATGATCACATGTTGCCTGTAGTCCCCACATCCCAGTGAGGGATTATTGCTGCAGCAGAGACGATACATCATCCTAAAGTCAGACGCAGGATGATAATCACATCCTTTACCTGGTGTGGACTTCAAGCATCTTACAAACACACCTCAAAAACATTGTCTCAGGCCAAGTGACATCTGGCTGGCAGGTATATTTCTTTCTCAGTTTGTTATTTAGATCTCAGTTATCTAAAGAGAGTTTTCATTGTATACCACACCATTTGTGACTCCCCTTCCAGCTTGCACAAAGGACCTCGACTTTAGCTTCTTCCTTGTGGTGGAAATTGTTGCCTGTGTGCACGACTGTCAGACAGACAAAAACTGAAAAAAAATCAAGTCTACAAGACATTGTTTAAACTCAGCACCTTGATTTGACTTGAACTAAACTAAGGCAGCAAAAGCCAGCTGACTCGTCTGACAGCATTGCCCTGAGAAAATATATTATTTAAGGAAATACAGTCATATTAAATAAATTGCAGTGATTTTAGGAACTGTAAAACCCTTCTGATTTCAGGATTCCACAACCTTAAATAAGTGACAGCTGAACAGGAGAATCCATAGTGGTGTGTTGACTCCCTAAGCCAGAAAACTCACTTTCTTGGTGTTAGCTGAAAAAATGAGAAACAAGGAGAGACACTGGAGGCTCTGCAGGATCTGCAAGGCTTAAAGGCTGGGCCAAGACTCAGAAGATGCCATTGTGATGGGGCCTCTCTCCTTCTACTCTGCCCTCCCCATCCTCCAGGGAATCTCCCTCCTGCCCTTGGACCCTCTTGAGCCACCCACCCCATCCCCTTCTCTGTGACCAGCCCAGCACCCACCCCAGCTGAACCTGCGAGCCATCTCCCATCTCTCCTTCAGCTTGGCTCTGAACACACTTGTGTTGCCATGCATGAATGAGCAAGGCTTAATTTTAACATCCACCCAAACATCCACTCAAATCTTCTGATAGCAAAAGTACTGAAATGTGAAGGGGCTAACAGAATACCATGTCAGAATAATCCAGCTGTCAGTGTCAGCCTTCATACACCACCTCAAAGAAACAAGTTACTAAGAGATGGTCATTGGCCATCTGTCTCTTCACCTTTGTGGGCTTTCTGCATTTAGTACATATGTGGCTCCAGAAAATCAAATAAGGAGAGGAAGATGGTACCCTAAGTCTTGTAGTTTGGCTACTCAAAAGTAGCCTTTTGAAGATTTATTTGAATTTATCAAATATAATAAGTAATTGGCCATAGGACAGTTGGTGTCCCTTGACTCATTTGCCCTGAATAGCAGGTTAGTGTCAGAATTACCTTGAATAAGTATTTAATTCCATAAATACTGTTTTTCAAGTCACTAGATGACAGAAGGCACTTTAACCCCTGCTTAGAGGAGTGACCAAACTTACAAACACATTAAGCTATGCAATGATGTAAAAAAGTAACTCTACATTACCCGCTTCAAAAAGCTCAAACTTTCTCCCCGATTCAGAAAACCCATCCAAAAGCACCTAAGAGCAGAGACCTCCAAGCTTCTCTGTCAGCACTGACAGTATTCTCCTCTTCCTTCACCTCTCCCACTTACTCTGCTAATAAAAGATAACAGCAAATATTTTTTAACAGTTAGCTCTACATCAGGCACTTAAAATAAATGCAATGCACTTAAAAATACCTATGAACAGCCTAACTGCAGCATGTCAACCTCCCGGAAGAATGGCAGCAAACAAAGTTGGGGGGACTCCCCTGGAGTCCCTAGGAGACAGCTACACTGTCAAACAAGGCTCCTCTCACCACAATCCAGCACAGCCACAATTTGTTCCGTATCAGTAAAAACACATGGTAAAAAGCAGACATGACCACACTGCTCAAATTAAGCATCCTACAAGTTTAATGCTGACAGTAAAAGCTGCAAAGAAAAACCACAGCGTTATCAAGGCGGAAAATGTGCCTATTCAAACACAAGATGCATTATTTTCTTGTGCCTGCTAATCAAACAAAACCAAAACACTTTGACAGCCTCTCCAACTTCTGTCACACCATTTTGCCCAAGAGGCCATCAGTCAGCTTTTTGCCAGCTACTTTAATTCACACTTTTGCTTACAGCTTGGAAAAGAGAACCCATCGACACCAGGAGTTTTGTGGAAACCATTACTTGGGTTGTTTTTGTTAGTACTAGTTAGACTAGTATACGCTGGAGAACAACTAGTAGACTAGTCACCCTGAAATACTTCCCATGTTTTGAGCAGAATGAATAACAAAAGTAGCAGTGACTTCTACTCCTTCTAAACTGAAGGCTCACAAGAGAACACTCATTATTCCTCTCCGATGCAGTTATGTACAGATAAAATAACTGGAGGAGAAAGTTCACTTTTAAGACACTTGTCTCTGGTTGCTTATTAAGTTCTCAAAGAAGTCCCAACTTTCTTCCATTTTCCCAAAAGCCTGAAAGGAGCTCCTAAAAAGCATTCCCAAGGTTCATCCCCCTCTCTCCAGTTCCTTACAATTCTGCTTTACCATCACCGCAGCACAAGCTGGGTAACCAGTGTAATGAGACAGGTATTTTTTACACTGACCAGCATTCTTGACACATCCATGCTACACACCCTACATTGTTCTGATCACTTTTTGCATTTGACTTCAGCTGATGATTATGAAAGATTTCACCCTGTCATCTTGTAAACTGATACAGACCTGACTACAGAATTATTGTACCAACATGAACACCCGTGTTCAATAGCAAACAAACTGACAGCACCTAATTTCCTTGAGGGACTTCACAGTAACTCACGAGACCTCTGCTGAACAGAATAACTTGTAAGCAATTACTCGCATGTATGCATAAGGAAACTGTAATAGAGTAGAAACCAAAAATTATGGCAGGACTCCTGGGTGTATCAAATAGTAATGACTAAGTCACAGCAATTGTGCAATAAAGCATAGCATATCTTTCATTTGTATGCTTGAAAAATTAACACTGGTGTGACTTACAAACAGCAGCCCAATTACAACAGCCCCATTAACATCAGTGTTGTGGACAGGTGGTGCAAATTAGCCCTCAAAGTCATCAGTCTTGGAAGCCTGACCACTCTATGACAAATAGCAACCTCTCCAAATTGAATATTTGGGGATTTTTTTTAAAGATTGTTTTTCCTTCCTTTGAGTTACTGTTACAGAAATACAAAACCATAGAGAACAAAATTTTGATTATACATAGCAGAGAAAATACGGATCTTTGAAATTATAATAATAATTAGCTCTCTGACACCGAAATATTATGTGTAAAAATGAGCTAAAGTAGTAAAGCAAATGCCATGACTTACCTTACCTTGCTGTTTCAAAGATGTATTTAGAGGAGCATCCTCACTATGGGAACCTTTATGAAGCCTTAACATAGTAGGTGGGTTTTTTTGTTGTTTTTTTTTTTTTTAAAGGTAAAACCCTGTTAAATAAAACTGTTTTCTCTCCTAGACTGGTACAAAAGAGGGTATCCCTACAAAACTTCCTTTTATAAACCTCACATGGGTGTGGTTAAATGACTAGCTCCACCCTTCATCCCACCCAGAAACCCAGAGAGCCTATAAAAAACTTCTCTGGAACAAGGTAATAATTTTGTCAACTTGTCATGTCCTCTGTTTAAAGAAGAGTGGATAATTAGTTGACAGTTTCACAAGCTAATGGGAAAAATGGAGATCAATAAAATTAAAGTTGTCTTGTAATATTTGTAATTCCTGCAACAAGGTCTACAAACATTTGGTGGGTGAGCTTGCTTGGTTGATTGCTTTTTAAAAACATTGCTGTAACAACATGAGGGAAGTCTGACAGCTTTTAGTGTTTATTTGTATTAGAGATGCATTATATTGAAAACCAATGCATCTATGAAGCAATGGCCACTCACATCACTGCAACCTACCAAGAGCCTCCACCACTGGACAAGGCTCCTGTTTTCATCACTTACATCATGAAGATGATGCAAGATCGAAGCCCTTTGCATGCCTCACTGAATCACACACATGCTATTGCTGTGGATGGACAATCACCAGTAAAAACTAGAATCTGTTCCTTTGTCCCCTACCTACTCTACATCTTAAAAAAAGAAGTCAACTTTCTCTTTTTCTCAAGGCATAATTCAAGAGGCTGGGGATATGGACTAGGCAACATTGCCTGCAGAGTTATATATTGCCCTTGTGTGTAATACAAACACATCTAGATGTCTACATTCTTGTTTCTTACTCAAGTCTTTCTACTATGCCAACTGATAGTTTTTGTATTTAAAAATACAAGTATAAGGAACTATAAGCACAGTGCTTGTTTGGTCTTTTGTTATTTGTTTGGTTTTTTTTTTTTCACTGAATAGTTGAGGCTATCCTGGCACTCCTGCAGGAGCCTGGGTGTGAAATCAGAGATCTTGAGGTGTTTGGCAGGAGCTCAACTATGTTTCTATCATCAGGGTTTGCTTTCAAGGGGGTGATTAGGAAGTTATGCTTCTGTTAACAAGATCTATGAAAGTAATGACAATTGTGCCCAACATTTCCTGTATTTAAGTTGAAGTGACTGTTCCATCTTGATATGAAGAGTTGAAGTATTTTCTTGAGAATTAGTGATTTGGGCCAAATCTTAACTCTAAAAAGTATTACAAGAAGAACATTCATCCCTTTGTAGAATACCAGGACATTTCTGTCTGAAAATGCTAAGTGGTCTTTAAAATACAGGTATCCATGTGGAACCTTTACAAAAAAATATAAGCTTAACAATGCCTGTGCTCCTCCTCCCCCACATCCCAGAGTGTCAGATGGAGGAAAAAACCACCTTAATTGCAAAAAAGAAATTTTGTTTAGTAAACTACAGCATTCACTTTTCATTACTCCTCTATCTCTGCAAGCGAGATGAAGCATCTTGTACTTTAAAATCTGTATTTAAAGGACAGATACCCATGTCCCTTTTTGTGGCTGGAAGTCTGTAATTTTGTGCTTTGTCATATGTGAATGCAAAAATTCTGCAGCATTCTCCAAGGGCAAGAAAACCAATTCACCTTCTACAGAAAGTCTGATGATTCTAAGAAAAAGACGACATCCTGGCAAGTTCAGAAATTAAACATAGCATGTAGGAGTAAAGAAAGCAGTTCTGTGTAAATGCAGAGTTGGGAGAAATACAAACAACATAATTTTCTTTCCTGCCACTGTGAGGTCCTCTGGCAGAGGTGCACACAGCATCCACTTCAGCAATGACTGATAAAACAGGTCAGCTCTGACATCCTTGCTTGAGTTCTCACCTATTTCAAACTGATGTTCCCCAGGCACAGTGGGGGAATCCAGAGGTGTGGGAGGGCAGAGGAGGAGATTGGCAAAACCAGAAATCACGATACGAGTACTACCGTGTTGTGCTCAGTGCAGCCAACTCTCTACTAATACACTTCCTAGGTTAGGGCTTGAAACTACACTCTTTTAGAAATACAGGACCAGGAAGATAACAGAGATGATGCTTTAGCTTTTAAAGGACTTGCTGTTTTAGCTGGTAGTAACTATACCCCAGTACTAAAACAGGGAATGGTGAAACTATGTTCTCATTTGTAGCAGCCAGCAAATAAAATCAAGAGAGAAAATGCTGAGTGCCTAGGATTCACTCCTGATAAACTCCACACAAGGAAAAAAAAATATTTTTGGAATATCACTGACACCTCTTACAACTATAAGGGCACACCTACACTGCCTGCCAGAACCATGTTATTACCATCCTACTGGCAAACACAGCGTTAGGCAGCTGTAAGAGCAATCACACATTTTGCCATTATAACCAGAGGAAATTGCTCAAGATTAGTTGACCAGATCATCATTTTAGCAGCCGAAACTAGGAGAGGTGAGTACAGAGCTGCAAGCAAGGGGCGAGTAAGTTAGTCCTCACCGAGAAGGCACTTCAGTCATGCCCATCTCTGTTGATGTCATCTTCCTTTTGCCAGCTGCCAGCATGCAAAGGCAAGCCTTAAAACCAAATTTGCTTTCCTGAACAAGAACGGCTGCAAGAGGTTCTTAAAATCTGCTCGTACTTAGCAAGGCATCAATGTTTAAAGTACAGAAGTAGCTTGACTGCTGATACTTCAGGTCCAGAGGAAAATTTAGACTGAGTTCTAGTTCCGTGTTGTTCCACAGTCCCCTCCCTCTCCAGAGCCACCTGTTTCAAAAGCTCGTGGTTTGATAAAGCAACACATTCAAACCCTGCACTCGGAGACTGCTTCTCACTCCTCTTGGTAAGGTGCAGCATTTCCAGCTCTGCTGCAGGGCTGGGGTGAGCCTAACCCAAAAATCTGCTGTCCCCCTCTCCTGGGGCTTTGCCTTTCCTGCTCAACCCCTGACCAGGCTGGAAAACAGGAATTAGCTGTCAAGCAGCAACTAAGACTCTGTTTGGTAGAAGAGGAGTTTCAAGGGTCAGTGTTAAAGCATCACAGCCAGTGACAAGGCAACAAGGAGGCTTCCCAGGGTGTCCCTGTGGTGCAATCGGTCAGTGGGTTCAGCTGTTAACTGACAGGTTGGTGGCTTGAGCCCACACAGTGGACTGCTCCCATCCCTCTGCTCACAGCAGGAGGTTTCGAACTGGATTAGTGGTTGAAGTCCCTTCCAACCCTTCACCATTCTTTAAAAAAAAAAAAAAAAAAGGCTCTCCAGACTCCTAAACAAAGACAAAGGAAAAAAAAACAAAGCAAACTGATAAAATTACTGTTGGTTTTGTGGTGAAGGCAGGATGCAGCTAAAGGGAAAAGACACAACATAGATAGAGAATGTGAAAAATATAATAATAAATATCATACGAGAAAGAACAGGGCATTCCAAGCAGCAGTGGTGAATGGGTGCAAGGTTCTTTCCAAGCACAAAAACAACCACCCCGAAATGTCTGAAAGCCCAGGCTTTTTGCTTTCTTAACACAGGTTTTTTTGTCATCATCTGAAATTATTTAATCTGCACTTCAAAAGTCTTCCAAGACACAGCCAACCTAGAGCTGCTGTTCAAAACTTCAGCAAATGCAGTTCTCTTCCAACATTCCCCAGACTGTTTTCAGCTGCACCTTGCAATCCCTGCTCCCCCTACAGAAATGTTTATTCCTAGCAAATTTCTCGTTGCTTGCTAACAAGGAATAAAGATGTTCACAACTAATTGTGAATGTCTACTCTACTGTATCTCTAAATTTCATGTTTGTTTGGTTTTTTTTGTAAATATTTCTCATGATTACCATTGACATCAAAGCTCATGAGGGAGTTAAAGGGCTAATGGAGCTAGAAGAAGTAGACTAGAACTGACTATACTGACCCTTACTCTGGTTAATAATAGCAGAGAACTGGAGCTGCAAGAAAAAAAATAGATGTAAAAGTTATCAGAAAAAAAAAATGAACAGCTTTAAGGCTTAGTCTGTATGTGTTGTACACTTTATTTATGTCAGGATTTTTAAATACCCAATTGTTTGGTAATAACTAAATTACTTAGCTTTACAGCGGACTAACCTGTTGAAGGGAAAGAGACCTGCACGAGCGGGACATCCTGCCCTGGCCACTAAACACTCCAGGGAAACCCCCAAGCACCAAACGCTAAGGCAAGTATTTGCTCTGTTAGGGCAGTCTCATAGCTGAGTTTAAGCAGTAAGCCTGATAAGAGCTCTCTCCTGCCTCTGTGATTAGCTTAATTACAGACAGAAGTCACCTGTTCTCCTTTTGTGTGTATAGGTCTATTAATACTAACGATGTGCTCATGCCATCTGCTGCTGAGCTATTTCCAATTTTACAAAGCAAAGCAGACAATATTAGCAGGTGTTTGGAAATGTAGTTTTTTGGCCATCAGGTTGACAACACCAAAACATTGTGAAACAATATTTGCATTTGCAGGTACTCCTGCAAGACAACATCTTCTGAACTAATGCCAGACGTGAAAAACTCAAGAATCTGATGGAAATCAGAAGTATTAATCTATTGCTTCAGTTTTGCCTCTTAGTCTGGGTCTTTGCCTCTGACTTGCAAATATTCTTGGATTCAGAATAGTAAGCTCGTCAAGGGATGCCACATTTCCAGCAGAGATGAGTCATGAGATCCAAGGTTAGCTTCAAGTGCCATATTGCAATGAAGCTTCAAGAATGAGTTTACTCAGTGTTTCTACTTAGTCTGAATATTGTAAAGCCAAACACAATATATTGTTTTCCTTTGATAAAACTTGACATGCTCCGCTTGCAGTGTGGTTCAAACTGTTTGAAGAAATTGTTACTAGTGTATATTCAAGCCAGTATTAATTGTGACATGAAATAGTTACCAGATCAAAGCCTATTTTAACAAAATTCTTCTGGAAAGAACAGCCTGAGAAGATATTAGGCCATTCCACTTTAGATGTTGTATGACCAAACCATGCCGTGAAATCAGAGACAGATTTTTCCTTGCTGGCTTCAACAATTTGTCATTTATGCATATGGTAGATTACCCAGCGTTAGGACCCCACTAATTTTATCCCTTCAGGAAAAAAAAAAAAAAAAAAAAAGAGTAAATTTGAATAAATTATACACTCAATATCTGAAGTTGACTTGCTGTAGAGATAAAACTGGCTTCTTCACAGTANCCTTTTCACCACCATTAGGCATCTTTACCAGACCACTGTGGAGCACTGTCCCCTCTTTAGGGCAGCAGCTGCTGATCAGGTTTGCAGACGTGCCCCACCTGAAGCCCTGCCCTTGCTATAGGGAGTCTGTTAGACAGTAGGTTTGCTTTCCTTCAGCCTTTTTGAAACACTTTTGGACATGGCCATAATAAAAAGTGCAGGGTGGCCCTGCTGCTGGCTGCTGACGCTGGGCAGTGCTCCCAGAACAGTCCTGAGCCTTAATCCCGCCTGTCCTGCCACTGCGCACCAGGGCTGCGCTTCAGCTCACAGGGGACAAACGCAACGTGAAACTGTTCTGAGATCCAACCTCATCTTTAGATAACAATATGATAAATGCTTGCCCAGGCAGATTTCCTGGAGCATTCTCATTTTCTGGATCCTTTCAGGGTTTGCACTGTCCTTTCTCCTCTCTTTAGCCCTGCTGCCAGTCCCCTTTTCCCTCCACCTGACTTTCCCAAATGCAGAAGATGAGTTGCTGCTTCTTCCTTACAGTGCTCCTAGAGATGGACATCGTAGAGACCATCAGCAGGGAGGGTTCACAGCCACTCCATGAAAAAAGGACCCAAAAGCCATACATAGACTTCCTCAAATCGCCTCACCTTTTCATCGGTGAGAAATCAANAAAAAAATTTAAAATATAAAAAAAAAGAAAAAAAACAAAAAAAAAAAAAAAAAAAAAAAAAAAAAAAAAAAAAAAAAAAAAAAAAAAAAAAAAAGAGTAAATTTGAATAAATTATACACTCAATATCTGAAGTTGCCTTGCTGAAGAGATACAACTGGCTTCTTCACAGAAGGTGGAAAAGTGATATGGTGTGCCATTGTCGGAAGAGACCGGGTTAAAGTTTACGTGCCTGTAAAACATTAGAACTGTTCCTAAACTTTAAATAGGATAAATTTGGAATCTGGGGTCATTCAAGGTTCAGTGGAATGAAGCTGGATGAATGCAAATCTCTTCAGCAAGGAGACCAAGGAGACATTCATCCAGGATCACCAAGGCTTTCCCCACAAACTTTGCCATGTTTTCATCTTCTCTGTCACCTCTCCTCCTCCTCTTCACCACCATCAGGCATCTTTACCAGACCACTGTGGAGCACTGTCCCCTCTTTAGGGCAGCAGCTGCTGATCAGGTTTGCAGATATGTGCCCCACCTGAAGCCCTGCCCTTGCTATAGGGACTCTGTTAGACAGCAGGTTTGCTTTCCTTCAGCCTTTTTGAAACACTTTTGGACGTGGCCATAATAAAAAGTGCAGGGTGGCCCTGCTGCTGGCTGCTGACGCTGGGCAGTGTGAAACTGTTCTGAGATCCAACCTCATCTTTAGATAACAATATGATAAATGCTTGCCCAGGCAGATTTCCTGGAGCATTCTCATTTTCTGGATCCTTTCAGGGTTTGCACTGTCCTTTCTCCTCTTTAGCACTGCTGCCGGTCCCCTTTTCCCTCCACCTGACTTTCCCAAATGCAGAAGATGAGTTGCTGCTTCTTCCTTACAGTGCTCCTAGAGATGGACATCGTAGAGACCATCAGCAGGGAGGGTTCACAGCCACTCCATGAAAAAAGGACCCAAAAGCCATACATAGACTTCCTCAAATCGCCTCACCTTTTCATCGGTGAGAAATCAAGTCGCACCAGTGCTGCAAGGATTTCACGTTGGCAGTTGTAGGTATCCTCAAAGGAGTAAGCCAAACCACTGACTTTTGTATAAATCCACCACATGCATATACATGCGTCAAAATAAATAAATAACACATAAAAGTGCTGAAAGGCTCAGGATGTCATTTAAACCTCACCCAATGACAGCACGTGTGCCCTCACACAACAGTTGGTCTTTGGGTCCCCAGCGCCACACAGCAATGCCACCGACACGCTCCCCACCAGGGTTTCCGTTCCAGCTGCCACATCTTGTGCAAACACCAGCCCAGCCCAGCTCTGCCCGAGACAACAGGTTACATTTTTTAACATGATATAGTATCACACTCCAGAGGTGCCCGAAGGGAAAAATGCATTCCACTCACCTAATTGTGTTAGTCTAATGTTTCTCCCTCTTCCGGAATTCAGCTACTTTTTTAAAACTTGACTGTATTGAGGTTTCAATGTTGCAATGTTTAAGAGAAGGAAGGACAGGATAAAAGCTATTTTAAAGGAAATTTGAATGACGTGCTTTAGCAAAAGTCTTAGAATTTTTGAAGGACCCCAAATATATTTTCAAAGATTAACCAAAGATGAATTCTTGTGAGTATCTATTTAGGAGTGGGGCGGGATGGTGGAGGGGGTGTCATTTTTTTTTTTTTAACTCCTCCAAATATTTCACTCGCATTTGGAGGAATGGTAAAAAAATAACACTGAAAAATCCCAAATTAACAAAAAGAGACAATGATAAATTGTTGAGAACACTTGTGCTCGTGAGAACCGAAAGAAATCAGATTTGAGGGTTTTATTGTCAGAGGGAGGAGTTGGGTTTAGAATATCAGACAACTAAAATTAAATCACAGCATTACAAATGAAATCATAGGGCTGAAATAACTAGTCCAGCTCCAGACTACCAGTCAGCATCATCAATGCCTAGGTTATTTCCAACGCACTTCAGAAACACTCCATGTCCTTCCAAGTAAGCCGTCCCTGCTGCCTTGTGGACAGGAAGCTTCTCTTGCCTGAGGAGCAAAAGCAACTGCACGGCAGTCACCGCTCCTCCTCGGGGGAAGAAATTTCCTCCAGGAAGACTTAACCTTGAAGAACAGGTACCCAGTCAGTGACCAATTGCCAAAAGTTTTAAGTAAGCAGAAGACACCCCAAATAACCAAACCTTATTCAGCACCAGATGTTCTGATCAACTCTGACAGGAGAACTGGCCGACTTATAACAACCTGCCATGGCACACCCCACAAAATGAGGTCATAGAAAAATATCCATATTTTCCTGTCTCTGAAACATCTCCAAAAACTGTAAGTATCTCATAGTGTCCTGGTTTCTACAGATTTCACCTGCAGACACTGGCACAGCAGAGAAGCTGAAAAGTCCTTGACTGTCCTGGCCGCAACTATAAACATCAGTGTGTTATCAGCCTTCTCAGCACAAATCCCAAGCATAGCCTCTGACTAGCTACTATAAAGAAAGTCAAATCTGGCTCAGCTGAAACCAGGACATGTAGACACCAAGCCCACAAGACAATAACTGCCCTGTGTGCTGCTGTCCCTGACTCCCTGCCCCTCTTACTAAGCTGATCCTTTTTTCCTTATGAAGCTGAAGCAGCTCATGGATGCTGTAGGCTGAATTTGAGGCAAACTGAAAGAAACCACACTTATTCTCAGGAAAAGTCAAATTTATCAACTGCTAGTAATTTCTGATGTCCTTGATTGTATTTAAATAAATTATACAGCATCTCTGTCAGGTTTCTCTACTAAGGACAGTATGAACCTTCACTCTCCCAGCACCAGCACTATAAATTTTAAGAGTTTTAGGAAGATGCAGAGATTCCTGTAACTCAAACACTGCACAAACAGAATACGGCAGTACTGAGTTAAATCATCATAACCTTCCTGTCCTCCACTTTGAGGAAGATTTTCACTGCAAGGGCTTTACTAACAAGCAGCTGTTGAATCTCAGCAGTGGTTGCAGATAACTCCTGTGTGAGACAAAGACATTTTGTATTCTTTGTATCTTCTCACTGGTTGGGTGAAGGCCCACCCCACACATCCAGTTACGTGAGTGAAAACACAAACAAGGACTTGAGCATCTCATGGAACAGAGATAGAGCGAGCATGCATACACCAGTGATGTGGAGAGCATTCAGCCCGTGACCTGGGCATCCTGACACAGTGAGTACAGTTGTTCATACAGCCGAATAAATATCTCAAGATGCCCTTGAGATGGTTCTTCTAACTATGTAGCACCTTGTTGAAGCAATCAGAACCCTGACTAAAAGATTTACCCTGTGACACTGTTTCTGTAGAAGTTTTTACACAGTTCACTTGACTTCAAAAGACAATATCTTTTAAAAGAGCAAGTGGATCTTGCAAAATAACCTTTAAGCTCTACGATGCTTTGTTTGAAAGGCTGTTCCGCTATTCTACTTCTAAAACGTCATCTTTGTCTCAGCGTTTATCCTCTCTTAAAACATAGCAAAATCGCTACAGTATTTACTGCAAAAAGTTTTCACCTTTGCTGCTTTAGATTTCTTGCTATGTTAAGTTATGAGCTTACCTCATTTAATTTGCTACATAGCTTGGGGTGACAGATAAAAAGCAAATATCCCTTTGGGAAGCAAGTAAAGTACAAAAAGGTCTGTAACTCACTCACCATAGAAAGCACCAGAGAGTTGTTTGAATTATGAGAAGAAGCTGTTTAAAATTTAAAACTAGTGGTAATATTTTTTTTTTCCCCCCACAACCTCACTTGTGCCACTACTTGTGCCACTACTTCAAGTGGCGTTACTATCCCCCTTGTACTGGTGCATCCTCGCAGGAGCTGCTGCGCTGGGTCGGTGGATGCACACGCTGTTTTTAAATTATTATTTATGCATTCTCAGGAATGGGATGTTTTCGCCACGGAGCTTCCCTACCACGCAGCACACCCAACGAAAGCTCCCTTCAAACCTCTCTTACCAGAGCCTGCTTCGGACTGTCGCAACTCAGTGGTGATGTACAAACTGGTTATATATCGAAGGATTTTAAATTCCTGCGGTAGTAAGCACCTCTCTGCTTTCGACACAATGCATTGCAAAGCCAGCCAACAACTCTTCTCTTTCTCAACTGTTTACGCCGACAAAACAAACACATAAACACCCTTCTCAGTCCCTAAGCCTCCTAAATACTAATTACTCTCTGGTCATGCCACTCATTGTAATGTTCCCAAGATTTTTCTGAGTTAATCGCCACGGGATAGCGGACTGGGTTCGAGTTGCAGCGCTAAAATTTCACTTCCTTTATTTACCAAGAGTGAGCAGTAACCGCTTCGCTCCCTTCCCAAAGTGCTTTCGGACCCACAAGCAGAGGCAATGGCTGCATCAGGCAGCGCCGTCCCTCACCCGCCGGCTTCAATCCTCCGAGCTGCCCACGGGCGACCGGATCGCCCCGCGGGGAACGGGTCGGGGGCTGCAGCCCCCGACCCGTTCCCCGCGGGGCGATCCGGTCGCTCGCGGCGCACAAAGCCGCCCACGCCCCTCCAGGCCACCCACGCATGGCGTGGCTTCCCCCTGGGGTGCCGCTCCACCCCGGAGCCACCCTGCCACTCGGGGTGCCAGCGTGGCACGGCACAACCCCCCCCCCCACGCTGCTTGCCTCACCTGCTCCGCTCCCCGCTGCCGCCGCTTTTCCTTTCTCCCGCCCGCCCCGCTGACAGCCCGGCTTTGTCCGCCCGCCCCGCTCCGCTCCGCCCCACGCGGGAGGCGCCACGTGAACCGCCCGGGCACGGTGCGGCGGTGGCACCCCCGGACAGTGGGTGTCCTTCCCTGCCCGGGGAGAGCATCCTGCCAGGCGGCGTGTCCACGCACAGGGCAGCGAGTGCACCAACCCACGCCTGGCTGCGTTATTTGTTGTTGTTGTTATGGTATTTTTATTTTTTAAATTATTATTTATTTTTATTCCTGTATTTTCCTTATTAAAAATTATTCCTTTTCCCTTTCCTTTTCCCTTTCCTTCTCCTTTCCTCTCTCCTCCTCTTGTTTTCTCCTTTTCCCCTTTGGCATAAAGTCAAGCGCCGCACCAGCCTTCCCTCNTTTAAAAAATATTCCTTTCCTTTTCCCTTTCCTTTTCCTCTCCTCCTCTTGTTTTCTCCTTTTCCCCTTTGGCATAAAGTCAAGCGCCGCACCAGCCTTCCCTCCCGGGCCCCGACAGCTCCTAAGGGCGCGCCGCCAGCCCCGGTCCCGGCGAGGCCCCGGCAGACACGCAGCAGCCGCAGCTTTCCCCGAGCTGCCGGTGCCCGGGGGCTGTCGGGCGACGCTGGGGCTGGGACGCGGCCCCCGCATCGCCCCTCTTGGCCGGCTTCCTCCCTGAGCCCCTCCGCCTCGGCCCCGCAGCGCCGCTGGAGCCGCCTGAGGACACAGCGCAGGAGCCCGCTCTGCAGAAGGAGACGCTGATTTCCACGGGCTCTCAGAAATCGCCCCTGCAGCGAAATCATCCCACCTGCTCTCGAAAACTGAGCTAGCTCAAGGGAGCTGTCAGAGCCCCCTGTTTGGTCCTTTGCTCTGCAGATAGTCTGTTACAAGTCCTGCCCACGTGGAGTCTAGTGTTCTGTGTTTTTAAGCTCTGCGTCATGTAGCCATAAATGCTGAGGGGAGGTGATCTCTGTGTAGGATATTTTTTTCCTATTTTTGTAATGGAAACTATCAACTAGGGCTTGCAGAAAACCAGAAACGGTGCAGAGCCTTCCCTCCCTTTGAATGCAACCTGATATTTCCCCTGGGGCATTATGTTAGGATATGTTTAAATTAAGATAAAGTTAAAAATGGGAAGAGGGGGGGAAGGAAGCCCCAAAGCTATGAAATAAATAACTTGTATTTGCTGTAACCATGTAAATTTAGATAGAGGAAAACATTATGCATTAGAAGAAATAGTGCTGTTCTCTTCTGAGCAGCCTGCGTGAAGGAGCAGGACTGAGATCCAGCTTCTTTTCTGATGTTTATGGGACCTGTTCTGCTGCATAGATTGTAGGATCCCATGTCCCTGTGGATGTGCAGAACCAATACAGACCTGGCATAGCAGCTCTGTTGTCCTAATTCACTGAAGGAAACGGTGACCTGGAAACGGTGATGGGGGATACCCCCCAGAGTCTCCAACCCTTCCCATTGCTAGGAAGAGGGACCCCCCCCCCCCTTGCCTTGGGAGCGAGTTAGAGCCAAAGCCGAGGTGCAAGGGGTTCACCACCACCGAGTGGGTTGGAGCCATCTGCTCTGATGCTTTGTATCAGAAGAGCGATAGCAGTGCCATGCTGCTGGCACCGCTCTGCACTGCTGCTGAGACGGTGCAGAATAAAAACTGTGAAAAACGGGGGCTGGAGGTCAAGTACACTCATGAACCCTACTGCTTTCCACAGGTCACAGACACCTCTCATGAGGGTAAAAAAATCCCAATTATAAGCATTCACAGGTAATGCAGAGCGGTCAGCTCCCCCAAACCCTGCCACTCAAAGCCAAAGGACTTATCTGGCTTTTTTGGTAGTGTTTGAAAACTCATGAATTTTGTCCTCATCCAGTCTCTTCATGTCATAGTGACAAGAAACCTATTTTTGTGCCTACAGAACAATCTGAGGATTTTACTGCATCTGCAGGCTGCATTGAACCGAGTTTGAAGATCAAAAGATATGCTATTTTTGTATGGTCTTCTCTGGAACTCTGCACAGTAGTGTTTGAGGTCCTGGTGCATGATTTTGTCATTAGTGTGTGCCTGAGCAGTGCAGGAATTGTTATCTTTGTTGTACAGAAGGAAGGCTGCAGAGCAGAGAGACAGAGTCAATCTAAGAACCATCTCCTCACCTTCAAGCATGTCCAGCCTAAACGCCCACAACGAGACCTGCTGACTCAGAAGACTTGTGACCTGGAGATTAACTGCAGGTCACCACTGGCTGGTCTCTCTCCCCTGCTAGAGGCTCCCAGCATTGCAGGTGAGAAGTGTGTCAGGTCTCAGCTACAGCCCGGTGCCCCCACGCCTGTCACCACGGGACACGGTGGGCAACGTGACTCACCCTGCACCCTGTACGCCACAGTGTGCCACGGCAGTGATTTCCTAAGCTGAAACAGCCCAGTCCGGTGGAGAGCATCTCCCAGAGCTTTCAGGTCCTGAATGCCCAGAAACAAGGACTTTAAAAACCAGAGAGACTCGTGCTGAGGTCCAGGACATGCCTGGTCTGAGGACTTATCACTCATCTGCAGTAACGAGGAGGCTGTCCTCTCTGTAGACATTGTGACATGTGTTTCCTTCCCTCAGACACTTGTCGTGTTTCCGTTCTACCCCAGTGCCAGCACCAGTGTAAGGACCATTGCTGTAGAAACAGCCACTTTTTGCTATTCTCCCTCTGCAGTGGATTTTGTTTCCTTCTGGTGGAGAGGAGCTGGGGTCACAGATGTTCCCTAGCAGCACAGGGTGCCTGGATCAGCTAATGATACCTTTGTGGCCTGTTTGGTTTTGTGTAACTCATTTGCCATATTCCACCAATGGTGCTGGAGGTAGCAGCTGGCAGGGGGGTGGGCTGGCAAACTGACTTTACCTACCAAGACTATTTTTAAAATGAACATTTGTTTCACCTCTAAAACTGGATGCTTGCTGGTTACTTCTTAACAAAACTTGCTCTGCAGCTCACCTATGGATTTGTGTTTAGCAGGTGAAAAACCACACAGTGACTCCAAGCTGACAAAGGAAAGGGCAAGGCAGCACCCTGGGGTCCTAGCTTTCCTTCAAAACACAGTAATAGAAGCACCTACAGACACAGCTGTGAGCTGGTGTCCTGGTCTTGGCTGTGACAATGTTTATTTTTCTTCTTGGTAGCTAGTATGANAGGTGCCCCCACGCCTGTCACCACGGGACACGGTGGGCAACGTGACTCACCCTGCACCCTGTACGCCACAGTGTGCCACGGCAGTGATTTCCTAAGCTGAAACAGCCCAGTCCGGTGGAGAGCATCTCCCAGAGCTTTCAGGTCCTGAATGCCCAGAAACAAGGACTTTAAAAACCAGAGAAACTCATGCTGAGGTCCAGGACATGCCTGGTCTGAGGACTTATCACTCATCTGCAGTAACAAGGAGGCTGTCCTCTCTGTAGACATTGTGACATGTGTTTCCTTCCCTCAGACACTTGTCGTGTTTCCGTTCTACCCCAATGCCAGCACCAGTGTAAGGACCATTGCTGTAGAAACAGCCACTTTTTGCTAATCTCCCTCTGCAGTGGATTTTGTTTCCTTCTGGTGGAGAGGAGCTGGGGTCACAGATGTTCCCTAGCAGCACAGGGTGCCTGGATCAGCTAATGATACCTTTGTGGCCTGTTTGGTTTTGTGTAACTCATTTGCCATATTCCACCAATGGTGCTGGAGGTAGCAGCTGGCAGGGGGGTGGGCTGGCAAACTGACTTTACCTACCAAGACTATTTTTAAAATGAACATTTGTTTCACCTCTAAAACTGGATGCTTGCTGGTTACTTCTTAACAAAACTTGCTCTGCAGCTCACCTATGGATTTGTGTTTAGCAGGTGAAAAACCACACAGTGACTCCAAGCTGACAAAGGAAAGGGCAAGGCAGCACCCTGGGGTCCTAGCTTTCCTTCAAAACACAGTAATAGAAGCACCTACAGACACAGCTGTGAGCTGGTGTCCTGGTCTTGGCTGTGACAATGTTTATTTTTCTTCTTGGTAGCTAGTATGAGGCTGTTTTGGATTTGTGCTGAGAACAACGTTGATAACATACTGGTGTTTATAGTTGTTGCCAGGACAGTCAATGACTTTCCAACTTCCCATACTTTGCTATTGTGCAGGTGCAGGAGAAGCTGGCAGGGAGCACAGACCCAATTACTGGCTTAGGATTCCACCTCAGCTTTAGGATTGAGACCCAGATTGGCCAATGATATACTCCATGTCATGCAGGTCATGCTCTACATATTATGAGGGTCTGTTCAGAAGCTCTCTCATGTGCTCTCCTCTCTTCTGGGATTGAAGTTTTGAGACTTTCTCTGCTCTGGGATCTTTAGCCAGGAATGGGCTGGACCTTAGTCGTGGGGTGGTGAGCAGTATCACTGTGTATCACTCATTTGTATATTTGTATATGCTTTTATTATCATTATCATTATTATTTTAATATTATTGTATTTCAGTTATTAAATTCTTCTTATCTCAACCCCCAAGTCTCCTTACCTTTACCGCTTCAATTCTCTCCCCCATCTCTGGGGGTGCAGGGGATGGTGAGCGAGAGGCTGTGTGGCATTCACAGCTGCTGGGCTAAACCACAACACCCCGTCAGGGCTGCCCTTGTACAGCAAAGGATGCTGAATAATCTCCCTCACAGAGGCTTAGGGGAGCTCACCCATCTTCAGCCACACTTTTCTTGCAGGGAGAAACAATGACTTTCCGTTTTTTAAGAGCTCTTTAAGCTTGATCTTTAATTGTTGATGGAAGAGTTGCAGTTAGGTTACAGGATATAATCTCACTATAATTTATAACCAAAGGCTTTTCCCTGAACTCCTTTGACCCTGCAACCTCCTTGACACTAATGCAGTGCAGGGTCATGGCTGAGGAGGGAATATGGCCCTTTCACTTTCATTCTTCATAGCTGTAATTAATTATCTGCATCATCTTCATCAGTGAGTGCAGTTAAAGGAGGAACAAAAGGGACATCAATCTCTCTAATGCAGAATGGATTTAGATGCTCTTCTGCCAGCATTTGGATATTACCCATTATACAAACTCACGGTAGAAGCGAAGTGTGTGGCTGACTCTCCTAGCAAAGACATGCACTAAAGTATCCATGTAAGTGTATCTATCTGAATATAAAAATTATCATTCCCACTTGCAGGTGCTACTTTGTTTCTTTATTTACTACTTCATTAACTACAGAAGAGATGCCCAAGTGACGACTTCTTTTTACAGTAGCCAAAAATGTGCAATATATTTCCCATTAAAACAAATTGAAAGAGTTCAAATTAACAGACCTTATTAAAATATATAGCAGCAGCCTTTGTTTGTAGAACATATAAAACCCAAATTTGTCCCAGGATAGTTGCGCTTCCTAGATGTCACAATTAGACAGGTTAAATTGTTGTTTTGTAGAACCCGTTGGAAGGAAGTGGGGTTTTTTTACCTTGTAGAAAAATCTACATTTTAGCTGAACTAATGCTTTTCAGTCTTTTTTTTTTTTTTCCTGACCAGCTGTCCTCCCAAACCACAAGTTTCCCACAAAATATTGCATTTGGTCAAACCTTACAATTTGATATCCAGAAACATCTGATGAAATCCTCAGAAAACCATCATCTCGTACTGTTACTTGTTTCTCTTCTTGTTTTGTTGGTATCCTTATTTATTTTTCACTTGTTAACCCAAGTGCCCCCAACATGCCTGGAGCTCTGGCCTCAGACCCCTTCCTAGCCGGGAGGCACCATGCAGTCAACAGGAGGTGAGTATGCCCGACACCCACAAATGCTACTCTGGAACCCAATACAAGGTAAATTACCAACTCCAGCTTAACACACAGTCCAGTGTCATGCTATGAGCGTGCAGCCTTACACGCCACTGTGTCCCATAGGGCACAGTGTGCAGAAGACCACAGGGTGTCATCTTGGTACATGGTGCCTCTGCTACCTCCATCCTACAGAAGCTGTGATGAGCAGAGCAGTGCAATGGGGTGGAAGGAGGCTTGAGAAAGCTGTACTCTGTGTTGTGTCAACACGGTAATCTGACAGATACGTTGTACGGTATTTTGACAGAAGGTCTTTTCCTCACTGAAGCCTTGAGAAAACAACCCCCAAATTCATTAGGAGGTTATTAAATTGTTCACTTGGATACATGCAGCCTATTTTACACAGTGTGTGTGTAGCAGAAGTGATATAATATATCAGCTGTCATTCTTAATATTCTGTAATGAAGTATATAAATCGCCAGGGGGGTAAGTCTGAAAAATCTTATTCAAGGGCATCACCTTCCATGTTCTGTTGCTCAAAGGCAGGCTTGAGTATTCCTGGCTCATAAAAGATATGATCATTTGCTTCTGTTACTGTTCTAATACATTATTCCTAGTTGGACCAAAGTAAGACTTTTTGGCACCGTCCTCCCCTTGCTCATTTTGCCCAACTTGCTTGCCTCAGGGAAGGACAGAGTTAAGTAGTAATTACCTCAGCCCCGTCTCAGCATTAAAAATTAGGTTCTTAGCTGTATTTACATATTTGCCCACTCTACCAGCATCCCAGGAGAGCAATTCCTCTCATGTAACCTCGCTGTGGCCCTACTATACCCTATCACTGGAATGAATGAATGAGTTTTAAGAGTGCATTTAATTTAAGGGGTACTATCATGAGGTTAGAACCACGTATGGCCTTTTAAAATTATTCTCTCCAGGGGAGAGTTTTTCTTACTCTAAAATGTTCAGACAGTGGTGAGAAATGTATTCATTTAAAGGGAATTGGCAATATTTGAAAAAATAGAAGCTACACACAGGTTCTTTACCAGGGGTTATGCAATGGTACCTGTTAACCAAGGTCCTTTTCAGGAGAGCTCTGAAGTATGTGCCTCGTAACTGGCCCCTCGTAATTGACTGGGATGCTTTCTTGAGTGTATACCAAATCCCTAATTTCCAAACGGAAGCCCAAGTCCATTTTAGGGAATCTCTTCTGATTCACCTTTGACCTTCAAGCTTCAGGATTTGGGAATATTCTTTTTCATTAAATGAAAGAAGTTTTCATCAGTGAGAGCCTGGCTAATTAAGTTGCTTTCTGCCAAAGTTGTGATGTTAAATCTTGCAGGGTCTGTGAAGTGTGAAAGCTCTTTGCAAGGCTGGTGTCTGCTTTTCCCAATGCCAGGGGATTTCTGGATTGTATTGTCATTGCACAAGTTGGGAAGGAAGCAAACCTCTCAAGTTTAATTTGATCTTTGTCATCGAGAGCAGAGAAATATTGTTCATCAGTCCAAACAGGCTGGCAACAGACTGTTGTTTAGAAGGCTCCTTCTTTTAGTGAAAGAAGACTACTGCCTCACTGAGAATGGGGACAGTCCCCAGCTGCTGGGACCTGACAGATGATAATCAGGGGAAATACACTGAGCAAGTGGTGAGCAGTGAGGCTGAAGGTCTCCTTTCCTTGGAAACTTCACCTACGCAGAGGTGGGATCGTAGCAATGTCTGTGGGATAGAAGCAGATGGCTGAGCAGACACTGTCTCTGGCACCTAGCAGAGGAGACAGATAGTACCTAATCCTGTGTGAAGCTTGTCCCCACACTGTCCCTGAATAGCCTCAGGGAAAGCAGCAAAGGTCTGACAAAACGGTTGCAAATGGCAACATGCCACTGTACAAGGTCTCCTCACTTGCTACAGGTGGCCCCCAAACTGTGAAAAACTCAGGAAATCTGCTTTGAAGGGCCAGACTTATCCTGATTACAGCTGCACAAAATTCTGCTCCCTGAGGGAATAATTAGGAAGCTGACCTGAAACTCGTGTTGAGCACACTTTCCCTTTACAGCGGTTTCCCTTTGCAACTTGGAGGGTTCTTTGAAAACATTGTGCACATCTCACTGTAACAGATGCTGGAGACAACCACGCTCTTCTTACCCTGACTGTCGACAATGGAAGCAATGAAATGAAGGGTAAAGTGAGGAACCATCTCACCTGAAAAAAACAATTTTTTTTTCCTTCCAGTAAAGCTGAAGTCGCTTCAGGTAATCATAGCAGCAAGAAGCATTGCCATCTCCAGATGCCAAGTAATGTACTTACCTAGTATCATGGCTTGAAACGGTTCAGTTTATGGCATCTGACGTTGTTTTTTCTAAATAAGGAAGAATGAGTAACTAAAAATCTCCTGGTTTAGTATTACCATAGAAACAAGTCATGTAAGATGTAAATGAACTGTGTGTACAGAGCCAGATCAGGTCTTATTGAATCTATAGGAATAAAACGAACAATGGGGGAAGAGTCCAGGGGACTGAATATCCCAGTCAGCAGAGCATTGAGAACCCCTAACATTGTTCACCCTGCCACCATGTGTTTCTTTGTTCTCAATTAAATTAATTCTGCGCACTATCTGTGTACGCACATTTGGCTTTGTCTGGTTATAGTGACTAACAGTAACAGAACAAAAATTCACACATCTTCCTGTCAGGCTGTAGATTTTCTATGAGTGGTTCACAAGTGGCTTTTTTTTTTTCTGTAAAAAAGGTGAGTTTTTATTAAAGATAAAATTTGAAAATGTATGTTCAAGCCAGTAACTGTTCATCCATTACAGTGGGTAATAAGGAAACTAATGACGAGTGACTAAACCTTTTCCCAGGGGACTGAACAATTTGCATAAGCAATGCCCACCTCCACAAACCACTTTCTCTCCCACAAACACAGTAAATTTTTAAGTTAAATGTCATATGTGAGGAACACTCATAAAACAAAATAAGGAAGAAAAAGCTCCCTGGTTGTCATTTACATAAAAATATAAAGAATATAAATATTCATACCATCCTAACAGCACACGTATATCATCACTGCTGATGAGAGTTATGGCTTAAGAGTGTGATTGAAAACCCAGGCATGCAGTTTATATAGGATGGATACTTGTACAGAAGTACTGACAACACACATACCAGTGCAGTTGAAGTGATTTCGGTGAGGAAGTGACAATATTTAAGAATATGAACTCTGAAGAAAGATGGGTTAGTATGAGACAGTAAATGCAGTTTGATTTGCATGGGATGCAAAGGGGTTCTTTTGAAATGCTCTCACAAATGCAGAAAAGCACAAGTCTGGAGAGTTACAAAAGGCATATTCCAGGGGTTCTGGCCTTGCAGTGCCCCACTGATGCTAAAAGAGCAGCTTCCCCATCAGTCATGATAAGAAAATATATCCTGTATCCTTGCCCTGTCCCGTTGCCTCCTTTCTCTTCTGCACACCATGTGCACTTCCCTGGGAGTGAGAGCTGTGGGCAGCACAGCACTTCAGTGACTCTGGCAACAACATATTCAAATTGTTGTGGCCCGTGTTTTGCAATGAGCTGATTTTTTTTGGCAGCAGTTTAGCAAGCCCAGACAAAGCCCACTGGGGACAATCAGGTGAGTCCCTGTCAGAAACCACTTCTGATGTCTGCTAAAATCCTCATGTCGCTGCATCCTTTACCGACTGGGGTTGGAGATCCCAACTTCCCTTGACAGCAGAAGATGAGCAGAGCTTCTCAAACAAGCTGAGGAGAATCACCATGCCCCACACCTGCAGAGTTTCAACAAGAACTAAGTTCCCAGAACTAAAAATTTAATTCCCAAACTCTTGCTTAAGCTTACTTCAAAAATAATTCATTGTCTACATCCTGAAATCAAAGCAGACACCTAAACAACTCCAAAATTCTGTTAGTATTTGACATGTATAAATATATTGGCCTGTATTCTCAAACAGCCTCAAATTTCTGATGATGACTTAGTCTTGTCTCTTAGAACCATAATTCTGGTTTTAATTCTTTACATGCAGGGAAAGAAATAGAAATTTTCCATGGTATTGCTTGTTGGACTGGAAGTTTGAAAGCAAGCACTGCTGTAGCAGGCACAGAATATACATCGTAGACTCAAACCAGGCAGGAACAAAAAAGAAATTGCCATAGAAAATATTTTTTAATTATTTGGATAAGTTGCTTTTGACTTGTAATCAAGGATATTATCTGCATTGAAGAGGACAGTTGCCTGGGAGCAAAGCCAGGAGTAGCAGTGGTAAGAGGAAGAAAGAAGAGAGCTACACAGATATTTTTATTGCAAATTGTCCAGAAAGTGGCTGCTTGTAATGGTTTAGTTAAATAAATAGCGCTCACAATTCTTTGCACTGCAGATGCCCTGATACTAATAAGGCTTCACAGAAAGATACACAACAACAACAGCTACTGCTTTTTACTGCTCCATGTGCTTTGGGGGAAGTAAATATCAAAAAACAAAATAAAACCCTCTCAAATACTCCTCTCCAACAGACACTATTATGTTTTAAAAATTAGCTGTCCACAAAAGTAAGCTTCTTTCAGCTTCATGGGTTACAGAGTAAATATTGTAAGGAAGATAAGATTTGTCTTGGCCTGAGTCACTGCGCTGAGGCTGGAGCAGGCTATCTGTCCTTTGCACACACACAATCGTGCTCCCTTTGCCCTCCAGCTCTCGACATGTTTCAAACAGACAACAACCCAAGAGAGAAGTGTCAGTCACGTATATGTCTGTCATCACTGGGGCTGTTTCATGCACTTTGTGTTTAGGAGGTGCTGCTGACACAGCAGCAAGGCCCTGAAGGCAGAAGTGGGCTGGTATTTCATTGCAGGGATGGGGTCCTCCCCTCTGCAGCTCAGATGGCCCCATGTCCCACTTGGCAGACCTGGCAGCACTCTGGCTTGCTGGCTCTGTGGTCCAACAGGAACATACGGGAGCAACGTGGGCTTGCAGCATGTCACACTCTGCAACACCAAGCTCTGGGTCTCTCCTGTTGGTGCACACAATGCCATTCTCCACCCATCCCACAAGTGCCCAGGAGAACCAGAAAAAAGCCAAAGGGAAGTTAGCACCTATGCCAACGTGAGGAAGAAGAAGGAAACACTCTGTGTGCAATTTCAGGGGTTTGTGGCTTGCTTTCCACAGGGAGCACCTCTGGCATAGTGACCTGAGGACTGATCACTACTCCTGGATAGGTGAAGCATCACTCAGGAAGTGCGTGTATCCCACACCAGCCATGAACTACAAAGGAGGTAGCAGCTGGGTAACACCTGCATGCGTTTGACCTGTGGACACCCAATCAAAGATTTCTGCAAGGCTCTCTTCTGTGCAGCTTCAATGCGTGCCTCTCGGTGTGCTAAATTAGCCCTGACTTTGCCACTGCCTGTACAGAACAAACATTCCTGTGCAGTGACAGGTCTCTAGGTTGATGTAAATCAGTCACACAATCAGTTCTCCCAAAACACTCAAAGCTTTTTTCAGCAACTGGAGCTATTCCATGACAAATTTCAGCTTTTGGCACGGAAGAACTTCAGCTGTACAGATATGCTGAGAAGTTATTAAAAACAGAAAAATAATCTGTATTTTTCTATTTTTCCTAGTTCTTACATTTGAATTGAAATGATCTATGCCAAGGTAGAGCCAGAAATATTTCCTTTAGAAGCTTGGAACTATTACCTAGGTTTGAGGAGTTGAAAGCAAACACTGAGCCTGAAACCCTAGCTGAGCAATGAGTACAGGTTTACATAACATTGACATGTCAGACTGGAATTTATAATATCTTCCTAATTTCCATAAGACTTGAAATTTCTAAACCAGGTGTAATGATTCAACAACAAGTGCATCTTTTTTAATTCATGGAAGTGAAGTTGCAAATATGTTTTAAATGCTTGTACAACACCATCCGAGCTAGATTTTGTGTGTTCTCCTCTATTGCTAACGGGTCAGCAGTGCTGCTTTCACTATCAGTGTTGTTAACTCTTGATCTTTCGCACCTGGATCTGTTTTCTCTCCCCCACTCACTGCTAAAAGAATATTCCAGCAGAGGAACGCAACCAGGCAGACAAAAGGTGTGGCACCGCTTCTGTTCAAGGAGTGACAAATAAAGCAGAACTCTACAGCCAGGAATAAGGGTAATGAGGGGATATGACAGAGAAGTCTATTAAATCCTGAGAGGCACTGAAAAGGTAATTTGAGAATGATTGTTTTTTCTTTCCCAAAGGAATTTGTGGTAAAGCATCCAGGTTCTAGGTAGCAGATTGAGAACAGATGCAAGAACAAATGTGGTCTTTGCACAACAGGTATCTAAGTTTGGGATCTCATTGCCACAGGATGTTACAGATATAAAGGGATTTAAAGGGTTAAAATTAATTGCATACATTAATGGAAGAAAAATCCACGGGGCTGTTGAACATCAAGATGCCACCTCTGGTGCAGGCATTCCCTGTGCTGCAGTCACAGAAGGCTGGGAACTGTATTAAGAGAATGTCACTACATTACTGCCTATTTTTATCATCTTCCCAAAGTAGGTTATATTTGTTACTGCCAGAGACAGGATCCTGGGCTGGCTGGACCTTGAATCTGATCCAGTGTATCTGTTCTTGTGCTTTTACATTGACTTTCAGTAAGAAAAAAACCCAGGGTGGATATTTCAGTACTTAGGGCTTTAAAACTTTAAAGTCTTTATGTCCAGTTCCTAGAGTTGAGTAAAAAGAACTTAAATCTTACAGATATCAAATCAGTGTAATGATTTTTGAGTGATTTGGGGTTCATGAATACCCAGGCTATGTTGCATAATAAACCAGAACTTTGCTAAGCTAAAAGAGTACAAACCAGAGCATAGATAATAAACATATTCACAGCTGTTTTCTGATAATCTTGAAGTACAATAGACTGCACCATTGTTTTGGTGCAATCTCTGATTTTCAGATAAGATTCTGGCAGCATTAAAAAACAGTAGTTCTTTCTCCACAGATATTTTTCTTCAAAAATACCAAGAATCAACTGAAGCTCCTTGGCAGTTTTTTGCAAATTGTTCAGGACCTCCCTCTGCTAAGTGTCACACTTGTGTTTTTATATCACCATGTGTAACTGCACATGACTCAAATTAAAAGATTCTGATTAAAAGATTCAGAATGTTATCTGTTCTACTGCAGTTCCAAATCCAAGTGAGAATCACCGAATGAAGTTGTTAATTTGAGCCACATTATGATACTTGATGTAGTTTTATTTTTTCCCTCCTCTTTCATTTGAAGCTCTGATTAAGAAGTCATATTCACAGGGGTCAGAAGGGAGAAAGAGAAAAAAAATAGATATTATTGCTCAGAATTATCAGACTGCATAGGAAGCAGATTTAACCATCTCTTTGATTATCTCCCCTGGCCAGGATGAGATACGGTCTACAGTTCACGGCTCATTCCTCACAACCAGTGAGGCAGAAATGCAATGTAATGAAAATTGATCTATAGAACATATCCGATTAGCGAAATATGAGCAAAGAATTTACTTCGGAAGAAAGTGAAAATTAAGAGTATATACCAGCACAAGCAGACAGACAGCCAGGCATAATTCTTTCCTCCAGAAGAGCAGATGGAGTAGGCACTGAATGATTTCACCAAGCAAAGGGTTCTTTGCTTCACCTCCCTCTAAATCTCACTGTAGAGATTCAACTATAGAAATAGAAAAGCAAAAATGAAAATCCCCAATTTACGATTGTGCTCTTTCACTGATTGTCAGAAGACAACATTTTTGAAAAATGAAGAGTGGCTTCCCTGCTAAAGAGTCTCGAGTTCTTTGGTCTTCCTTCAAATTCTGTCACTGATGTCCTCTTTCTTGCATGTTTTTTATTTGTAAAATTTGGGTAGTAGTACGCTAGAATTCTCTGAGAATTAATACAGGGAGTGCTTTGATTTCCTTGGGCAACAGGTCTGTAACAGCATAAAAACATGTTGGGGAAATAAATGCATTCCCTCTTATCTGAAATGTGGATCTCTTACGTGGTCACTTGTATGTTCTCAGCAAAGTAATAACAAATGATCTTCCCATCTGTGCAGGCTTACTCGTGTAGTACGGGAGAAAAATAACTTCTGTTGTTTAGATGAGCAATGAGAGAACATGGAGCAAATCGGGATAAGCAAACACTCAAGGCTAAAGCCATACAGTATACAAGAGCATGCATGGAGAGAAACATGCTCATATAAAACACTCATGGACTACTTGAAGAAGGGAAATCATAAACAAATGAGTCTAGTTGTAGAGAAATCATGGAGAGAAAAGTGGTCAAATGTTTAGAATAAACTTGCCATTGCAAACAGCTCAAGGTATCCATTATGGTATGCATTATTTTGCAAGGAAAATACTTGTTGTTCCCTTTGGGTCTGCTAAGCCTTCTCCAGGGATTTCCCCTATTTCAGCATGTACATATGCTTACAGATTTACACTACGATTGGTTTCTATGACCATATTTTCTGACAGACTGCTAATTGAAAGCAGCATCATAAACCGTAGGAAGGCGTATCTCCATAGCTCCGCTATCGCTGCTGCAGAAAGTCAGTCTGTCTGCAAAGCCTATTTTTGTGCTGTTCCTGAGCCACAACCATGCCCTGCACAGCCATAAATCAGAAGTGGAGGCTGCAGGGAAGCAGCTGGCAGTGTCTCGGCAGCACGGCTGCACTCCTGCATCGCTGTGCCCAGGGCTGTGTGGCATTGGCACCGCGGCTGCACCTCTGCGGCACTGCCCGTGGCATGGCCCCTCCAGCCTCGGCACTGGGGCTGCTGGGCGTGGGAGACACTGGCCAGAGGGCACACAGCAATGGGGAAGGCAATACTATCTTCAACCCTTTCCGTGATTTGCTGGCAAATGTTTGCTCATTTTGCTCCTTTGATCAGAAGATTTCTTGTTCCCCGATCCCAAAAGGGATGCCAAAAGAGCAGAAAAGCAGCAGAATGTGTGTGAATACATCCTCCAGGATGGGAAGGTTCCAGACAACGAGGAGGCAGGCATAGGTCTTGAAGGGAGCTGCTCCCGCTTCGTGTCAGGGTGAATTTGGTCCAAAGATCTCAGCTTTGGGCTGATGCTTTCCTTTGTTTTCATGTTCCCCTTCAATGAGAATCACCTAGCAGCCACAGGATTAAAAAGCAGCTTCAGTCTCTCCATTTTTGTGTTGTATTTTTCCCCTGCTCTCTCTGAAGAACAGCGAGTGGGCTTGTTCGTAGCCGTGCCAGTGCTGGGGTGGCCCCGTGTGTGATCTCGCAGCCACTCTGCAGCTACAGGACCAGACACCCCGTCATTTATGTTTGCTGCTGGTGATATGGAAATTCCTCCTGATACGCAATCTAGTGGGAGACAGTAAGGAGCTAAAAATGCTGCAATGGAAGAGATGCACTGAAAACCAGGTGTAAAATCATGCACTTTTTCAGTCCCAGGATGCTGCAGGAGCAACTGAGGGAATATTTTTCAAACCAAAGCACAGACTTGCACTAATCCAACCCCTGCGTGCACACAGCTAATGAAATCTGGTTGACACTTCTGTCACCTCCGCGCTTGTGAGGTGACAGATGCTTGTTTCGTGTTTCATATGCCCGTAGGTCTTGAGCCAACATTTGTGGAAGCCAGTGGAGGACCCTCAGCTGTCTTCAGTCATCCGTGAACCAGACCTGGAGAGACTCTGGGGCAGGGATTACCTCACAGCCTCTTGCCTTTGGAAACACATGGATGTCTGGCAGGTTGTAATTGCTTCTTGCTGAAACAACAATGGCTGAAAGTATGCGAGAGGATTAATATGCTGTGTTATTTACAGGCTTGCACACTGGGCCAAGGCAATCGCTCAGCAACTGAGTCACCTCGATCTGAACTTTTGTCTCTTGCTTTGAAATTTCACTTCATATTCTCACAGTATCTACTGCCACTGCAGTGTTTATTCAGTTTGCTGTGTGCCTCACATTCACGTACAATTCTGGTTTTTCAGTCAACACAGCCTTGCTGATGAATGGGAGCTTCCACGCCCAGCATTACTTATTCGCAGAAGAATGACTAGAAGAGCACTCGGAGGCCAAAGGAAGCGATGCCAGACCTATTTTCTGATTTGTTTTTATTCAAAACACTTCCATTGATTCTCTTCCACTTACAGAGCTATTGTTGTCTGTGAATTTTGCATGAACTAAAAATAAAAGCAGCAGAAGCATTCCCAGTTTCTGAAGGAAAGATGCTCTAGGTTGGATCTTAGCATATGTCTGTATTCAAAGTGCAGTGACATGCTCTCCTTTGCCACCAATGGCATGTGGAGGGCAACTGGACACAGTCTGGCTTTCTCATCAAAATCCCCCAAAATTCACAGTCTTCGTTCAGGCTTGGATTCCCACTGCAGCTTGGTGTCATTGGCAAAACATTGAATTGACAATTGAATGCGACAAGGCAGAGGTAAATACTTACACAGCCCCCTATGTCCTGGCCATCACTTCCGTCCCAGGGACCCTGTAACCACCAGCAGGACCAGTAGAGCCGTCTGGGGTAAGCTGGCAAATACTTTCTCTTGTACTTCTACTTGAAAAAAAAAAAGGAGCATTCCA
Source organism: Syrrhaptes paradoxus (assembly GCA_013400615.1). Taxonomy (NCBI): domain Eukaryota; kingdom Metazoa; phylum Chordata; class Aves; order Pterocliformes; family Pteroclidae; genus Syrrhaptes; species Syrrhaptes paradoxus. Next base: position 146,065 of record VZTO01022472.1, read on the forward strand.
AAATCAGTACACACTTCTTCCTTTTTAATCCAGAAAAAGAAAATGACATTAACACAGTCTTTCAAAATAAGATATATTTGTCTGTCAACTTCACGCAGCAAAAAATCCATCTTTTTTTACCAAAAACTTTACACTTCCTACAAGCTCAGAATGTTACCAGACCTAGAAATGCACAATGAAGCCATCCTCCCCACCACAGAAGACTTTGTTCTGTGCATCATATGCAACAGTTAGGACTGTATACTAGAGACTGGTATAGTAAGCTGAACAAAAAGTAGTTTAAGCTGAAATGGGTAAAAATGAGAAGCTGAGGTTCAGTGAGATATTCNTATTCAGTTTGCTGTGTGCCTCACATTCACGTACAGTTCTGATTTTTCAGTCAACGCAGCCTTGCTGATGAATGGGAGCTTCCACGCCCAGCATTACTTATTCGCAGAAGAATGACTAGAAGAGCACTCGGAGGCCAAAGGAAGCGATGCCAGACCTATTTTCTGATTTGTTTTTATTCAAAACACTTCCATTGATTCTCTTCCACTTACAGAGCTATTGTTGTCTGTGAATTTTGCATGAACTAAAAATAAAAGCAGCAGAAGCATTCCCAGTTTCTGAAGGAAAGATGCTCTAGGTTGGATCTTAGCATATGTCTGTATTCAAAGTGCAGTGACATGCTCTCCTTTGCCACCAATGGCATGTGGAGGGCAACTGGACACAGTCTGGCTTTCTCATCAAAATCCCCCAAAATTCACAGTCTTCGTTCAGGCTTGGATTCCCACTGCAGCTTGGTGTCATTGGCAAAACATTGAATTGACAATTGAATGCGACAAGGCAGAGGTAAATACTTACACAGCCCCCTATGTCCTGGCCATCACTTCCGTCCCAGGGACCCTGTAACCACCAGCAGGACCAGTAGAGCCGTCTGGGGTAAGCTGGCAAATACTTTCTCTTGTACTTCTACTTGAAAAAAAAAAAGGAGCATTCCAAAATCAGTACACACTTCTTCCTTTTTAATCCAGAAAAAGAAAATGACATTAACACAGTCTTTCAAAATAAGATATATTTGTCTGTCAACTTCACGCAGCAAAAAATCCATCTTTTTTTACCAAAAACTTTACACTTCCTACAAGCTCAGAATGTTACCAGACCTAGAAATGCACAATGAAGCCATCCTCCCCACCACAGAAGACTTTGTTCTGTGCATCATATGCAACAGTTAGGACTGTATACTAGAGACTGGTATAGTAAGCTGAACAAAAAGTAGTTTAAGCTGAAGTGGGTAAAAATGAGAAACTGAGGTTCAGTGAGATATTCTCTGAAAATCAGGGCCATAATTTCCTTGAACTGAATATCTAGAATTAGCGAAATTTTTGCACCCCTACATCTTTACCCGTGAAACAGCTAGAGCTGCTGGTTCACCTCTGTAGAGCACACTATGCACTAATAAGGGCCAAGCATTAGCTCAGATATAACAATTCCTAAAGACTAATCTATACATTCATTTAAACACGTGCTAGCCTGTCCAGAGACAGCCTCGGGTATGAGAAGTGCTTTTACTGGGAATCTAAACTAGTAATGAAAACAGCAACAACAAAAAACACCCCCAAAAGGGAAAACCCTTCTTTGTTTATGGATTAAGAGTGTTTTGTTGTATCATTTCAAAGTGAAGCTGCCAGTGCTTAGGGAACATGACCTCAAAACCAAAAGGAAGAAATAACTCCCAGGTCTTGCCAAACCCACTTCTCACAAAAATCAGGCTAGGGAGGCCAGGAGGAGCTCTCTTTAAAAAAAAATCACTATTCCAAAACTGATCTGCCTTTTGTTTCTCCAGGAACACATTTGGAAAGTCCATCAGTAAGGAAAAGCTCTGCTCTCTTTTCTTCTTCTGCTGGTTGAAAGTCCCATTTACACCCAGTTCAGCTCAACGCTGGGGGAGGGGGTGGACGGCTTGCTTTGCTAATTTTCCTCCCCAGGGTGGGTAATGATTTCTCAGCGCTAATATGTCCTGACAGATGCAGTCATACTTGTCTTTGCACTCTGCATCTTTGTTGGCCAGTCAGGGTCATGGTTTGGAAAGCTGATCTCTTAATCATTTTATCTGACGGATGTCGCCTACCATAAATTGACAGTTGTTTGGGGTACCGATATTGACCTCTTCTGTTCTTGCTGATGCAGGAGGCAGACTGCCTGTGGGGCTCAGTCAGCCAGAGACCAGGGTGTATGAGGCAACATAGCTTTTTGACAATTGCCTTGTAGATATAAAACTGCATTTGAATTTTTTTTGGCACGTTGGTAGCTGGCAGAGACCAAAGCTCTGCGTGGCACAAGTCCCATGTAGTACTGTACGTCACACTTGCTGTAGGACTCCAAACTTAATGGGCTGTAAATCACGTGTGAGGGTTTACCGTTCAGTACTCTCAGCAGGCATTGAATTGTGATAGATCAGAGCAGCTAAAAAGCAGTAAAAAGCCAACATTTTCCCAGAATCCAAGTGTTCCCTTCAAGTGAAACTATTCCCTATGGCTATGAACTACATTAATCTCTACATTTATGTACTAATGTTGTCAAAACCAACATAGAGCGTGTACTGGGTCGCAGTCAGTAGCTAGAAAAAGTATCTTTTGGCTCTTGCCCTATTCCGTACCATGTTTAGTCTGTGAATTGACTGTTCAAAACTGAGCACATTTGCTGACCAGAAGAGAAAGCAGGTGAATGACCAGAATGTAAAAGCACCATTTCCTTCATGTTAGAAACTG
>VZTO01022472.1:151003-175706 GCA_013400615.1 Syrrhaptes paradoxus
GCACAGAGGAGCCGCGGCAGAAATGAGACCATTTACTTACGCATAACTTAGAGTTTTACTCGCTTACTCACCAGTTGGTATGTTATGCCAAAACAGTGGGTAAAGTCACTTTGAAAGTCCCGACGGATGCCCAAACGAAACAAGCAGGTTTAGCAAGTGCACTGCAACAGCTTCACTGGGGCTCACACAGCTGTGAACAGATTGGAATAAAGCTGCCAGCATGTTATCTCGTGGCTGTTAACATCCTCCAGCACTGCCCAGTCCCCTGAAATCCCCCTCTCCAGCAGCAATGTATCCGTAGAACAGTTTGGCCTTTGCTTGACCTGGACAGTCCCCCGGCAATTAGAAAACCTCTGCAATAGCGTTGCTCCAGGTTGCGGTGCACAGCGTATGTACAGCTCCACACCCCGCTTCCCAAGCAATGGAAGGCCATGGGAAGGATGGATGTAAGTGCAGGGGGAGGAGGCACCTGCTCCCACGGCTCCTTCAGCGGAGCAGCTGGAGCTGCTAGTAGGGATGTACTCTGACTGTCATAGTCTGTAATTTGTGTTTCGGCTTCATTTCTGTCCTGTGGTAAGTACAAATAGAATTTGACAGAAAAGAACACATTTGATAGCAACTCGATTTTGTTAATGAGAGTTTTCTCTTTAAAGCCGCAATAAATCTGGGATGCAGAAGGCACATGAGTGTCCCCCCGCTGCCCTCCCCCAGGGATATGCACATGTGCGTTGCACCCTCTTCCCCTTCCCTGCCCCGGTCTGATGTCTGTGGAGTTTCGGACTGATTCCACGTATCCAAATGCAGTTCATTAAAAAAAAATGTAATATATAATGCAGTTGTAAAGTTCTCACTTTAGGATGAGTTAATGCTACTTCCTTCAACATTGTGTGTGTGTTCCTGGGGATCTTTTTTCCCCTTTACCTATGCCAGTGTCTTTCTGAGAAGGAAATTTTCTATTACAACTGTTTTTCATCTGTGATTTTTTTCGTACTAAAACTGTGGATAAAATTGGACAAACAGAGTCACTATATGTGACATTCAAATAAACTTCAATGGTGACCATCCATGACAAAGATTTTCAAGTGGATTTGTGGCTCATTGTAGTAATTTCTCCTGGTTCATTTTAAAAGCTCAAATGAAATATTTTGAAAAAGCTGTCCCCACTTTTTTTCCTCTGTGACCCCAGGACAGTGGGGAAGCCAGATCTGTTCTCTCTGCTTCTGCAGGTGCCGACTGGCTGGGAACCTCAGCTGTCACAGGTGCTTGTCAGTGCTGTGGTCTACAAACCTGGACAGAGGCACCGTAAATTGTTAACCCATCACTGCATTAAAGCAGGTATTTGAGAAAATAAACAAAAGAACAAAGGGCTTTTCCCCATTTGCACCTGTTCTCTTTTACACCAGTTTTGTGCTGGAAGGGACTGTACGCTTGGACATGTTTACACTCCCAGCCCCAAGAATTTACAGACTGCCTGGGAGCTCCCCTGCTTCTTCATTGCTTACTCTTGAGGCTCCTCTGAAGTTGTAATTCCTCTGACTTTCCAGACACCTGAATTTTCAAGGCTAGCCAAGAGGTAAATATCTCATGCAGAAAACAAAGACACTCTTGAGGGGAAAAACTTCAAAGCGGTGGAAGTCAAGGCCTTTGCTGCACCACAGAAAGAGCAAAGGGCATGGGAAATAACAACCTTTCTCTTTCAGAGGTCACAGTTAATGTCTTCTGAGTCTTGCTTAACTTCAATGCTCAAGCCGTGGGACAGAGAAGGCAGTAGACCCTGCTGTGAGGAGGAAAGTCGTGAGTCAGGACCAGTTGTCCTAGCACCAGGGTAGAGAATGTCCCCCTGGAGAGCTCCTCGGAGCACGCTTCAGGCAGGTGATCAGCCTCGAGCCAAAGACAGCACACAGACACGAACACCCGGCCAGGCAGGTTGCTGTCCCCGAGGCGTGAGGAGGCAGCTCCGACCCTACCACGTCCCACCGGTGGGATGAGCTGGGCCAAAACGCAGGTTGTGTGGATTGACGGGGGCCTGGAGGAGGGCACCATGGGGCAAGGATGGGCACGTGCTTGGAGACGTTGGAAAAAACCCAACCTGTTAGGTTAGGAGAATGAAGGAGAGGAAATGCAGCAATGGCAGTAAGAATGATAATTTTTGGCCATGAACTGAAAATATAAACTAACACTGAGGTTTTAGGTATGACTTTATGCTTAAGAACAACATTTTGAATATCCTTCATTTACTGTTTGCCCACAAAAACTCAGGGGAATGCTTCAAAAATCATTCCAAAGTGATTTCCACTCTTGCCTGGTCTCATTCTCCACTGCTCGTTAGTTTGCCTCTTTCCACCAAAGACCTGAAGGGACACAGGGCAAATAATGGGACCCAGGTTGCACACCAAGCCGTACAGTAGCTGGGGCTGTGGGGTGGCAGGAGAGGATGGCTGAAAATCATGCTGCATGCCAGCAACTTGCCTCACATCACACCAGGATTATTCTCTACACACAGTGAAAAGGGCTGTTCAAAATCTCAAGCCTAATGTCATGCCAAAAATCTGCGCTTGTTGGGTTTTTTGTTTGTCATGAAAAATGTGACACGACTCTTCCATTCCTACAATTATTTTATACTGGAAAGTCCTTATCTGCAACAAAGAAAGCCCTGCCTTTGGAGTTTACTTCACTGCCTATTTATTTTTCTTGAATTCTTCTAGTTTCACAACTTTGCTACTTAATTTCTGCTTTACTACAAGAAACAGCCAGGATACAGCTGTTAGTGGAAGTGCAGCAGGCTTGTTCAGAAGACAGGTGTGCTGGTGACTACCATAGAGAAACACATCCTGTCTTTCTGCATTTTCTACAGTTATTTGAATGAGTTTTGCATTCACCCTCTCTAACTTTCGTGGCTGCATGTTTGCATTTTTAAAAATCAATTTTTTTTTCTTTTTTTTCTTTCCTGTTTCATGTCTGTTAGATGTTAGTTTTTAGATTCTTTAGAAATGTAAAGAAAAACTGAAAATTTCTCTATATTCTGGGACCCAACAGACTATTGTATTGGCTTTGATACCATGTTTCCAAAAATAGGAGCTTTATCTTTTATATCTGTGGATAAAGGATCAGGTTAATATTCCTCTATGAGGACTGGATTTATATTGATTTATTTTTCCAAGCCCTACTATGTCACATGTGAACAAATATAAATGTCAGTAGAGTATAACACGTGTTAATTTAAACTAAGATAGTAACTTTAACTCCTATTGATAGATACAATAACTAATGCAAAGGAGACCTACGTCTCCAATAGGTCCTTGCCCTGCTTTCCAAGACACTCATCTGTCCTCCTATAGCTTGAAGGTAGATAGATTCCTGTAACTGCTGAAGATACGCATACAGACAAAGTCTCAACCATGACAGAGACTGCTTCTTGCATGATTATGTTGTATCACCCCTATTTATCTTCATGGATTGTAGGTTTTACGAGATTTCAGACCTTGCCTGGCTTTGACTTCAGGCAGCAAATACAGAAGGAAAGGCAGTGGAGGGAGCAAGGTATGGACTAGGACTGGCTGGCGGGGGTTTCTTTAATTTTCACCGTGTGACTTCATTTATGAACACTGTCAACTTTCTGCTGAAAACAAGTGCTTCCAGAACAACAATTCTGCAGCTTTACAGGGCAAAGAAATCCCACTTTCAATCAATGCCAAATTTTTAAGAAGAGTTAAGACCTCTTGTAGGACTGCATTATAAGAGCAAGACTTCACCTTCACAAACCTGTCTATTCTACCAAAAAAATACTTCATATGCATCTAATTTATTTATGTTAATGTAACCAGAAACAGAGTGTGGTTATAATAAGGTGGAATCCTTTTAAAAAATGAAAGGATTCTCTTCTACAGCATTGCTCTTGCTAATAATTTCCAAATTAAATTTACATAACAATCTTTCTTTTCAAGCTGCAACACTTCTGGTTAAGCTTTGTTCTGCAGGCACTCTGGAACAGTAATTTAGTTGTCAGTTTTGGGGCTGCGGGAGCATAATTAGGTTTGTGCAGCTAAAGACACGTCCACATGCTTCTGTGGGAAAGCACAGAGGGTTTGGTGGCCACAGTGCAGTAAAATCAGGACCCTCACACCAAGGGGATCTCACTGCTGCCAAGTGCCACAAAAGCAGAGCTGATGCCTGAGTTGTGAGCCAAGGAAAGCCAGTTCCTGGGGTGCAGAGGGGAAATGAGAACAACCCGATCCATGCAAACTGGATAGGACAACCTCTTACTGCATCTGACTCACCCCGTGCAGTCTGGAATGTTGCTTCTCATTTAGCATAACAAGAACAAACTCATCAGTGTCTGTGTGCATACGTCTGTCCGTGCCAGGGATTATACGGAGCCGGGCACATAAAGCCGGCTGGAGCGAGTACGGGAGGTGCTTCTGCAGGGTAGCTACAGCTCTAGGACATCTTTAGACAATGAACGTCCAAATCAGCACAACAAGGTAAATACACCAAGCCAAATGTGGGTCTTCTTCTCTTCTGCATCCTTAAAAGAGCTTGTTTATTTCTCTGGCTCATAACAAGCCCCTGAATTTTGAATGTGGATACCTAGGCAACAGGGCATGACGCAGATACTCAGCAAAACTCAAGCCTCGCCTTCTCCAGGTTTTTTAATGTCTTAAGTCGTGTTGGCCAAGTTCTATATTCAGAGGTGAGACAATAAATACTATGGTTCAGACAGTCCATAGTGAAGGACAGGGGAAGGACCTGGTACAAGGGTTCTTGCTCTCTGAATTATCCCACAGCTCGTTGTTACAGCTCACCCCAGAACTAGGCTGGCTCACGCTTTCTGGACAAGGCCACTAGCTTTTCTGTCTCATCTGTTAGGTGGCTGAAGACATGAACATTATTCCCACCTTGGAAAAGGTTTCAGCTGCCAGGGAGAACACCCCACGGTTATCCATCACGTTTTATTAAAGGGTGGACCAGATGCAGTGCTGCTATCAACTCGAGAGAGCTATTAGGGAAATTTCTGCCTGCCGTACCTCAGCTGTACCGAATGGCCCAGCCACAGCAGGACCCAGCCCCCGGCACTGTCGCGGCAGGAAAACCACCTGCTGCTGGGCAGTGAGCAGATGAGATGCGTTGCGACCAGCAGTGCAACATGTAAGGGGAATAACAAATTATTTCCCAAGGAAAGCAGTAGCTGCCCACTGAATAGCTACTCAACCAGTGATCTGTTTTCCATTCGGTTTCAGTTCTCCGGGTTTGCTGCCTGTAGGTTAAGTCATGGATCCCCAACTAAACATAAGACAATTTCATTTTTCTGCTTCCAGGCACTATCGGCCTTGGTAACCCCAACTTGCAGCCAAAGCCAGTTAATTATTCTGTTGATTATCGCTTTGCCAGACAAACAGCCAATGCTAGAGCTCTGCAGACGTTGTATAACCTCTATAAAACCAGTTTTTAATTGGCAAACAGGTGTCTTTCTGCATACATTTCTCACAATTGCGACCTTAGGATAGTGTTCTGCTTTCCTCCTTCTTGTGTTTATACATGAACTCAATTAACTTGTCAGAGCTTAGATCCAAAACACAGCAAAAAATGTGTTTCTGGTGAAGCATCCTCCAGTAAGTGTGTGACTCAGAGCGAGTGATGAGAGGATTCCCTGGAAGCAGCACTCCCTCGAGTACTAATTACCATCTGCAACAGCTCCAGTATCAACCTTTCAGCCGAAACAAACAGGGCTCAAGCCCTTCGGTCTGCCAGGAGACCAGGGGCTGCGAGGGGCTCTGGGCAAACAAAGTGGGGAGGAGAGCACAGTTACAGGTAGCAGATGGAAAAGCAGCTCTGGAGAGCCTGTGTTGCTATTTAAAAATGCTGGTGAGGTGCTGCTCTGCCACTTTGGAGAGAGGGCAATAGAGCTGAGGTCTGTTGGGGGGGTCCTGAGTTCAGCTGCACCTATATAATATACAGAGTGGTGAAATCTGCTTCTTACAGAGCCTCTAAGCTCTTGCTTTTTCTAATGAAGGCCGATGTAAAAGAGGAGCAGAGACAANCAAAGCAGCTCTGGAGAGCCTGCGTTGCCATGTAAAAATGCTGGTGAGGTGCTACTCTGCCACTTTGGAGAGGGCAATAGGGTGGCTTTTCAGAGCTGAGGTCTGTTGGGGGGGTCCTGAGTTCAGCTGCACCTGTGGTGCAGGGTGGTGAAAGCTGCTTCTTACAGAGCCTCTAAGGTTTTGCTTTTTCTAATGAAGGCTGATGTAAAAGAGGAGCAGAGACAAAAGCACAGATCTTCAAGGCTTGCTAAGCACCTGATTCCTAGTGACAGCAGCAGTGTTATGTGCACAGGGGTTTAAGGATGCTGTCAGTGGCCTCAAAAACCAACTAAGCAAAAAATGAAAAAAAAGGAGTGTAATTGGACTAGGCAATGGTGGAGAGCTTAGCCTGCGGGGCAGGGGGTACAAACATTTTTGGCTAAACCAGGGATGAGTTTTGGATGTCCAAAGAAACTTTTTGACCTGAGTGCGGGGCTGCACCCACCGAGGAGACACTCCAGTCTGGGCCCCCTGGCAGCTCTGGTGGGAAGTGGGAGAGGAGGGCGGAGAGAGATGCTCTCCAAGGGTAAGAAGCAAGAAGTGAGACGTGTGCTTTCCAGGCCCTGGGGCGGTGCCCGACAGCTTTTGGGGAGATTTCAGCCAAATCCCATTTCACCTCGGTGTGAGACTGGAACACCAGCAAAAATACAAGGATGAAGGTTCGTGCGGGCAAGGAGCAGCCTCCCATCCTGCAATCACCCTGAGGTGCACGTGGCGGAGGGAGGAGGGGGCTTTGGGGTTGGGGGGCTGTCAGAGATCTGGGGCTGCAAAGACCAGAGGCTGAGAAATTTAGGTACAGGAGCTCACATCCCCAATTTGACCCAAATTTTTTTTAGACAGGAATGTACCAAGAGGGGCCAAACCTGAACCCAGCAGTAACAAGAACACCCCTCTCACCATGCCCCCACAGGCACCTCTTTTCCAGCAGCAGGCCAGGCTGCAGGCAGTGCTGGGCTCAGCAAGCAGAGGAGGAGCAGTGTTAACCGGGAGGACCCCATGGCTGACAATTAGCATAACGAGCAGCAGGCCTGACACATCTGCCATCTGGCCGCTGCTGAGTGTTATGTAAAAAACGTTCAGTCATGGGGAAATTAATTTGCTAGTGGTAAATTATATTGTATTAAATAGCAAAATACATTCTGCAACGTTACATACCAATGACAGAATGTGCTGTGGCCTCCTCCATCTCCTTTCCAAGACACGGAAAAGCAGCTACTCTGGTTTATTAGATAACTCCAAGCTGCATTAACCATTTTACCTCCAAGTTTGCGTGATGTGGCTGCACGATTGCTCTTCTCCCCTGTGCATGTCCCCCAGCCTTGTCCCAGGAGGTCACTTCCCCAAAACAGCTTTTTCTAGAAAGCTCCAGACCTGTGGGCTCTCAGAGAGGTTTAGTCCAGTCCGGGACCTGCTCATCAATGGCTTGTACCTCTCTTGGGGGAAGGGGGACGTGGTGACAGGCACGGACTAATTCTGCTGCTTTGCCTTTTGCAGCCAGAGGCACGTTGGCGCTGCGCTGGCACTGCGGGCGAGCTGTCCTAATCCACAGACAACCCAGCCGCTGGCAAACCCTCCGGAGAAAGCAAAGGGGAATCCTTCATCTGCAGATTATCTGGGGTATTAAGACGGGATGATCCTGAAGCATATGAAATTCTTCAATGCATTTTTTCATGGTGGAACAATAGAGGAGATTTCTCTTCCCACCCCACTTAACCTATTTCTGCGATAGACTCAGCTTCGTATTCCTGCGCCATTCTCTCCAAAGGTTTCTCGCAGAACTAAGGGCTGCTTTCAAGGGAATACACGACTGCTGAGCAACAGGCCGCCCAAGTGGAAGAGTGGCCATAGACCTGTGTGCTGCTGAATGAAACTCCCAGGTGCTTTCAGAAAGTTCCAGGTGCTTTCAGCCACCTAGTTCATCAATGATACAGCCAAGGTGCCAGCTTCCCAGATCTAAAGACCATTTATTTTATTAATATTTCCATTTTTTTTTTAATTTTTATTTATTTTTGCAAATGAAATTGTTTCTTCCCATACGAGTCTATTTTCCTGGTGGGGAGCAGAAAGGAGCTAGAGTAACCAAGAGGCAAAGAGGAAAACAGCCTTTGCCTATAAATTAATTTTCACTGTCTCCTTTGTTCCCCAAAGGCCACAGGCTCATAGTGGGTTAGGAAGAAATACAGCAATTTGGGATTATGTAGGGATAAAACAGAGTTATCCTCACGAGCTGATGATATGTCATCATATATTACAGTCCTGCGGATATGAATTTGGAATGGGGTTGTGGAGGCAAAGTTCAGCAGATCTGGAAAATAATTTACAGTGTAAAATGATCATCTTTATGGAACAACGTCACCATGCAGACAGGGGAATTAGGGCAAATAAACCCTGGTGATTTATAGGTTACCAAGGCAGTCAGTGATGAAGGAGGAGGCAACAGACTGGGTTTTATCTGCTTCCCAGGATACTGGGATATGTAGTAAGTACATAGAGGATATTTTTTGTGTGCTGCTACTGCTTTCCTTCTAACAGACCCCAGCCCGGCGTAATTAATTGCCCACTTAGCAATGTTGTGTGTACAGCTGGGGAGGTTTCGGCTCCGCCGAGCTGCCAGGACATGCTCTGCATCTGCTGGAAGGGGCCAGTGCCCGGGGCAGCAGCACACCCTCACCCAGCTGCCCCGGGGAGGACCACCGGCACAGAAAGCACAGGAGGCACTCCGTCAGGACAGGACACAAACTCGTTAAGAGCTCTTGCTCTGCAACTCAGTGCTCTTTTGAGGTTAGCAATCAGTTGCAATTACCAACACCTGATACAGAAAGCCAGCTTAAAGGTGGAATTGGGAAAACAAAGACTTCATGTCCTCCTGCAACAGAAGATAATGTGACTGTACATGGTAAAGCCATTAAAATGCACCTCTTCCAAGGTTCTGCCCCTTCTAAGGACAGAGAGAGAGAGAAACACAGTGGGTAAGAACAATTACAGTATTGCAGACAGCTTAGGCTCCTGAGGACCAGGATCCCCTCATAGCTCTGTACCGGGCACCTTGTCAGGCCCCCCGGTATCTCTGCTCATGGTGATTTTCACTGCTGGTAAGTGGAAGCAGGGGGAGGTGTTTCACAGACGGGGGAACTGCATTCTCAGGTTGTGAAACTGCTAAAGATACAGAGAATTAAGCAAGGAAGAAACTGCTTGGGCCCCTGAAAGCAGGCGCTGCTCGGTACCATGCTCAAAGTGCCGGGGAAAGCGGCTGAAGGAGTTTCCTCGCACAGAGGTGGAGGAGGCAGCGTGGGTGAAGCAAAGACTGCCTGCTGCACCATGGGGAAATGTTTTCCTTCCCTACTGAAAAAAAACCACTGCTTGGGCTCCATGGAACAGGACTTCCAAAGCCAAAATAAGTCACAAACATAATGCTCCATAAATTACTTTTAAAAATCTTTTTAATGAAGAAATAATTCCATTCCAAAATATAGACACACAATTAAATAGTTTAATCACTTCAAAATATAACATGTCCCCAGTAGGTTCCAACACACACACACAAAACAATACTTAACAGCAATACAAAAAATCCATACAATAGCAGTTCTGTTACAATACCAATGAATACCGTGACATCTTTAGTGTCTCTGTCTCAAGTGGTGTCAAGTACAGTAGTTTTAAAAATGCCTTACAGTTAGTAGCCTCAAGATGTAACTCTTCATACTTTTTTTTGGTTCAAAGGTAAAAATGCCCTTTTGCCTTCAGGACACAGCGGAGCACTTGTTGTTCACAGCTCCATCTGCGGAATTGAACCAACGTGATTACAGCAACCCGAGGTTGCAATATTTACAAGGTCTATCTACAGTGATTGCCAAGAACCAATAAGGATGGGAGAAAATGACTGAAAGTAAAGGTGGACACACTTATGATAAATTATGATGCAACAATTTGGCTCATGCATATAAGAAAATACATATTATATCACAACAAAGGCCACACACCTTTTTATGCAGTTTAATTAACATTACTACTTATAGACAACCCATTCTCCACCTCCGCTTTGGACATTCAAGGACCCTATACATCTTCACATCCCTGTCTCCTGATTCCAAACCAGTGGTTTCCCTCCAGCGACAGCGAAACCACCCAGAGTTTTGACTGCTGTGGTGGGCCATTGGTAGTTAGAGAAAAGGCTCACACCAGGGACCTCTTCTGTAACTCTGTTTGTTTTAATGACCACAAACCACAACCGAAAATAATATTCAACAAGCAGACAAAGACCAGCTGGGCGAAAACGCAGCCAGCTTAACAGTTGGAAAATGCTTAAAATAGATATTTGTAGAGCCAAGTAAGAGGTGCTTCATCGCAGAGCTCCAGGGCGTACGGGACCCAGAGCTCTGCTGGGGATCACCTTGTTGACACCAGCCTAAGAGAAAGGTGCTTGATCTGTTAACATTTTTTCCTTACTCCTAGTCCGGAAGCCCTTGCAATGGATGTATTCTATTGCATCTATTTTAAGCATAGCGATAATGAGCACGCAGACGTTGAGATGAGAGGAGGGATCTGTTACTCTGGGTACAGTTTAACACGACATGGGTTGAATTAGTCAGCCATTGCATGTAGCTGTGTTCTAGCTTGTTTCATCTCTGTTCAGGAAATGCTTGCCTGGAATCCTGAGCTGACAGCAACATCTACAGCTTCACCGGAGTAGGTTTAAATGTGGAGTGCTAGGCACTAATGGAGGCTCACCCATTCCTGAGAGAAGGTTGGAGGAGGGGGCATGCAGGATACAGTGCCTGCCTTGCCAGGGAGGCACATACCCCAGGAGCAAAGACCAGTGACTGCAAAAATTAAAAGCTTACATGAAGACATCTGGACGCCTTAGCATGCATTTGGATGTCCGAGACCAAACCCAGATATGCAAGGAGATGTGGACAAGAGATCTGCATATGCAGTAATACAATATGAAGTGAAAAATGTCAGCAGCTCTTTCATACAGATACTCATTCCCTAACACGTAGTGCCCAGGGAAACAGCCACGAGCCTAGAGAGTGCATGCAAACAACAGGACTTACTGGGTTGAGCTACACAGTGATCTCACATAAATACGGCATGTCAACCTCCTTTAGATGGACATCTCATCACTTGCTGTAGGCAGACTGTGCTGGTGTGAAATATCTGTATGAAACACTCACTACTGTTTTCAGGGCTGTTGGTGTCACTTCAGGTCACCAGATGCTGGAAGCTGCAGTATTGCATTAGGGCAGTAAAACGGTGTTAGCACAGAGGTCTGCCCGAGCTAACACTGCTTCCCGGGAGGGCTCTGCGTGGGACACTGCACCGGCATCACTGCTCTGCTCCTGGTCCAGCTGCTCCTGGCCTGCCTCTGATTTCTCTGCTTGGCAGTGCTACGTGCCATACAGGTGACATCTTTATTTTCAGGCAATATGCTGTGGGGAGGACATTCCAGCTAGTTTGTGTCAATCCCTGCTCAGGACTATCTGTCGGTTTGTAGTCACAGCAGAGCACTTTTTAGCTAGCGGTCTCACTGCCTAATCCGAAATGGCCAGGCAAGTCCCCTTTCTCCTGAAATGCCTTTATACTCAAAAAAAATACTAAACCGGACAAAACTCCAATTCTGTAACTGTATGCTTGTCCTTCCGGAAAAAATCCACCACTTTTCTTGTGCTTTTCACTGTTAGCTATTTCTCCCTCCAGCTCCGAAAGAGTCTCACTACACATTTCCAAGAGTGCATGCAGAACATCTGGTGGCTGGCTAAGGCAATACACATTTGGAAATAAAAAGAAAACAGTTGCAAGCGCACTTTAAGCCTGTACATTTAAAGCTGAAGGCCTTGAAAATAACATAATGGAGGGGGGAGAAGGAGGGGCAGGATGATGGAAAGAGCTGGTTTGTTGAACACATGCTTCCTAAAGCTATAACATCAATGAAACAATACCGTGGAGGATTATACATAACATCAGTCAGTTCAGGGATCTTATGGCACCTGTGGTTTATAAACAGCTTTAGCAACGAGTATTTCAAAACATAGTTCACAGTTTTAAGAAGATCTGTGCTGATTTAAAAACTAGATTCTATATCATTTGAGTGTCACCTTTTGTATATGATATCTATTTGGAAAAAAAATATTTACACTAACTTCTATGGCTGATTTGTTAGATTATTTTGAAAGAAACATTCCTAAGTTACACATTAGCCCTAAATTAGAGAGGTTTTTTATTAATATTATTAATTATATTATTATTATTATTTTAGTACATTTTGCATAAGTCTTAATTTAAAGACTTGCAAACAAATTGCAAATACAGTCTGGTACTTTGTTTTTTGGGCTACTAGATATATACACTCAGGAGTATAATCATTCAGTGTTAATGCATAATTGTAGCTTTTTATTTCTTCTGTGGAAAAATGTACAGTGTATAGTAAACTGGTCTACTAAAATCTCAAAGTATTCAGAAATCAAATTTCTATCTATAAACAGTATTGTCGTTGTAAACTGAACAGGTTCAATATCATGTGCAAAGGGTTTACGTGAGTTATTAACACTGCTATCCTTTGTAATAGCAGTAAGTATGTCAGTCTTGGTTTTCTTCACTGGTAATGAGCCACGTTACAGAAGATGTAGCTAATATAAGTTAGCTTTAAACAAAAGTCTTGTTGTCAAAAACACACATCTACAAACTACGACTCTTAGAACAAAAGTACTGTGCTACAGTCCTCGGAACTTAGTTATGTGATTTTTTTGTCAAGAGACGTTGCACCTCTTGCTTCCACTCTTCTGTGAAGCTTGCAGCTGAGTTTTCTTCATCATCTGTCCGAAAGCAGCTCTCCTCATCATCAGTTCTTACGTAGCTTTCATTGTCTGTCTGACTGCAGCTTGCCTGTTGAGAAATGTTTAGGGAGGGTTTGTAAAAAGAGTGCTGGCTTAAGATGCTGGATGTGCGTGCACGTACCCACACAGGTAGAGCAAGCAAAGCCTCTGCCTGCTACTTCATTGAGAGACAAAAGGAGGAGCTGGCCAGTTCCTGTGGTTATCCTTGAAAAAGTTAAAACAGTGACAAATACAATCCATAGGTCTTCGAGCTGTAAACAGAAACTCACAGGGCACCTGGGAAGTGGGAAACTCTTCTTACCACGGGTCTGCATTAACACAGGTGTGCAGATGTTCCTATTCCTTCCTTTTGTCCTTCCAGGTTGCTCTCTATATAGATTATTGGTAGTGAAACCACAGATGATTTCCCCTTGTGCAGTGTTCAGCCACCTGCTTAGGAGTCACTCATCACGAAGAGCCCCCACTCACGTGTAAATGTCTCATTCTTAATTTACATGCTCAGGTATATTTCCCTATGTCTAAAAAGAAATGATTCTGGGTGCTATAGCTCATAAACAGCCTCATCTGCTGGTGCACCAATTTATCCTTGGTGCTTCTCTGTACCCTGAAACATCAGTAAGTATATTAAATTCATACACTGGAAGCATCGAAGTTTTAGCTGGTAATGGAAAATACTTGGTAGACAATTGCTGCCTTTCCTCAGAACTACATCAGGATCTACAGTCAGGTGATACTGCAAACTTCTTCCTCTGGCATACTTATCATAAAGGCACTGTTTACACACTTGACCCTTTCAAAGTTACGGAGCTCATCCTTTTGCTCTTGAACTACCTCAGCCAGAAAACCAATTCGCATTGCATGGGATCTGATCATAACAGCATGGAAGACCAAACCCTACTGACATGAATTCTTTTCTACTCATAAAGCTGGGCTACAAGATGAGAGATGAAACGCAAATTACTTCAGCAAAAAAGAGTTAAACTAAAGCTGATGAATGAAGAAAGGTCAGGTAGTTTAGCTTGCTGCTTCTCCTTCCTGACACCATTTGATTGTATTAATTATTCAAGCACAAATGCTTCCATTCGAGTCCTTAATACCTAGAATGCCAAATGGTATGATGATCTTAATTTAGTATCTCCTTGTGTCAGGCAGTCAGAAAGGAACTAGCATTAACATTTTGTTGATAAATATAAAGGAAACCTGCACTGCAAGTCTAATGAGAGGTTCATGAAAAATTTCTAAGGCACATTTTAAATGAGTATTCTTAAAAAATCAGACATATACTTGCAATGCTTAAGTCTGCAAACTAATTTCATAGAATCATAGAATGGTTTGGGTTGGAAAGGACCTTAAAAATCATCAAGTTCCAATCCCCCTGCCGTGGGCAGGGACACCCTCCACTAGCCCAGGTTGCTCAAAGCCTCATCCAGCCTGGCCTTGAACCCCTCCAGGGATGGGGCATCCACAGCTTCTCTGGGCAACCTGGGCCACTGCCTCACCACCCTCATAGTGAAAAAGCATTTTAGACATTGTGACTGGTATGACCTATTTTGGATTTAATTCACCAAAGCTAAGAAATACTAGTACCAACTAAAATGTGTAAGATACGACACTCTTCCAGATTCACAAGAGAGAGAAAAATCTTGAGGAGACTAAGCCATACTTAGAGTGTGCAGATGTATTTATCAGAATGTACCGTAACACAGCGTTTGTTCTTGTGGATATAGGTGAAGTTCACTGGCATAGTTTGTCTGAATGACACAGTTATTCATAACTGCAATTAAATTCAATTATAACATTTCCACTATATACATAGTTATACACACATACGTCGTTGTTGAAAGATCTATTTTCCTTTTGATGTGACCTGATCTATAACTGACACCTGCAACAAACCAGAAGAACACTCTACTTTCCTGGCTGTCAATGTTTAGGAAGCTCTACATTGCTCATGTTTTTAACAAGGCTACTGAGAAAATGAATGTAACCTGAGGGGCAATGTTAGGAGAATTTTTATGAGCAGTTATTTGGTGTTTATAGTACTCTGGGTATTGCCATTTATTTGCTTTTCCCATCCATTTATTCTGCTTTAGCTGCCAGACACACCGAGACAGATGCTCCAGAAATACCTAGCAGCTTTAACACTGAAGACTGGCAGCTGCTTTCACAAGGTCCACACTTTAACATCCAAATTCTACTGTCATCAGAAGTTGAAAATGCCTTGAATCAGTGTCAAATTTTGCCATCAAAATTGACACAGAAATAAAACATGGCATACAATATCTAGCAACGTGAACTCCTACTAAAGTTGGCACAGGCTAATTCACTTGTGCTCATCGGGACGTGCCTCTGCTCCCAACTCGAAGTGCCCATTTGACACCTGACCTTTGGTTGCCTTTAGTTCTGGCTTTGAAGAACAGACGCAGTTTGCAGACCAGAATCAGACTCCTGTTTTGATTTGTCCTCCCCTCCTGGCCCTGTTACCCCATGGTTCAGTAGGAAGGACAGCATTGGGGCATTTAAAATTTACACAATACACATGAGGACACCTCTGTGGTTAAGCAGCTGCTGGAATACTTTCTTTAATATTCGCCTAACTCCTGTTTCACACATTAGAGCAGATGTTCTGGTCTCACCAGAAATGATTTAATTTATCATAAGAAGACTAAAGTATTGTAAGGAATTGAACTCAACTCACGTCTCCTGAAATGTAATCTGATTCCTTATCTTATGGATAAGGTTTATCTGTATTGTCATCATCCCCAGGGATGCAAAGCCCATGTTCTCACTCTCAAAAGTTCTCAACAAAGGAAGAAGATAAAAAGGGTGGTGGCTTAGCAGGAATCCTCAGGACTAGGACCATATTTCAAAAAATTAGAAATGTTTTAACCTAACACAGGTTAAAAGAAGAAAGAAACAGCATCGTCACATACGCTCAGGCAGCACAAGGTGCATCACAACTGAAATACACGTTACGAGGATTAATTCAAACCATTCTTCTAAATTATAATGATACTTACTTGAGAGGAGAGAGAGAAGGATATTGCACTCAACTTTGCAAACTGACCTGTAGATAACAAAGGATAGAAAAACAAGAAGATGACAAATTAAGCCAGTGAGCAGCCAGGCAGTGTATTATTCTGAAGAAAGCCATGCACAAGCCTAGAAATAAAGGGTGCAATTATGGACCCAGAAAATAAACCCAATGAAAAGTGTCTTACACAACACATCCAGCGAAAGACTGTAACAAGAACACAACTGGTAGCAGATGTGGGAGGATAAGCACTGTTAGCATTTACACTTGTGCACAAAATGTGTTTTTTCTGGTACAGATACTTGTTATTTACAACATGCTTCAGAGAGAGAAAGAAGCCTCCTTTGAGGTTCCCTGTCCCAGATTTCCTTGTGTGTCTTGGGTTTTCTGCTCATACTTTAACACTAATTTAGAGTTTAGTTTGAAAATCTTGCTTGGAGACAAGGTGACACGAAATAACACGAGTGGGTTTTGACCAACCATCTTCCATGCTACACTACATGTTTTTCTAAATGTGCTGCTTTTACACAAAGTGAGACATTTAATAACACAAAAATGGTTACCATATTGTTGCTGAGGTTACCATTCTGTAATCTTAGTAGGAGTTCCTCCTCACAGATTTTTTCAGCTGACAATTGCGTTACGATAGCTACAGCCACCGGCTTTTTTTGGCTATCCAGATGAATGCAGCATACATGTGAGTACAAATAGTAAAATAGCTTGCAATAAATTCAAATGGTTTAAAGCAAAATTAGAATAGTTGACCTGGCCACTGTTCAATAGGATACCCTAAACAGAAATTTCCCAATTTTCCTTTGTTTTGGCAAGTACAAGGTTGTGTCTTTATCTTGAGAGACTACTCGGTGATACTAGTAGAAAAAGGAGTAGAATAGCAAAATACCACAAATTAACTGCAAATTACCTTTTCTTGTTTCCTTTAAACCTGTTCCCTAATAGAAAGGGCACCAGCGATACTAGGAAGGACTTCTTATGTGTTGCATGCTTTGGGTCTGTGGTTATCAACTAAAAATAGTTTCTATTTACAGGTCACTACCGTCAAATCATCGCCCGATAGGAGCTGACAATCTCACAGACAGTAAAGGAGATAATGAAATTTCTTTTGGAAAAACGTTATTAAACAGAACTTGTCTAGAATGAGGACTTTCTGTTCCCTCAGTGAATACATTTTTGAAAGAAAAAAGCCCTTCTCTTTTTCTGTTCCCCCCCCGGCACCAGTGGAAACAAATAATGTAAAACAACGGGGAGCAAAGTTCACTTGGGCGTAGTCTTGGCTGACCTAAATTCAAAAGGATCTTTTATTCTGACATCGATAGGGAGAAGATTTCCTCCCCTTTCATTTGGGAATGCTGTTGGAAGACAGTAGAAAAGCTCTATTTTGACTGAAGGAAGAGTAAAACCTTGTTCTATTGAGCAACATGTTAACTTCTACTGCACAATGAATGTCCTTATTTTGCAGTGCACATGCACACTCAGTGTTGTGCATGTACAAAATCCCGTTGTAACTCGAGAAACTTACGTAGCACTGTTGCCATATATTGCTCTTCCATACTGTAATCAAAGTACTGTCAAATTGGTCTATCGTTCTTTCTGGATAAAATGGAATTTTTACCAGCAATAATAACATCTATTATTTGACGCCTGACAGCTGTCACCATTGCTGCACTCCTTCTTTATAACTGACAATTACTTTCCATTACATCAGCAGTAGCTGTGCATCCTCTTCAGAAGTTTAAAGGCTGTCATTTTTGCCATCTTGGCACAAAAATTAGTGACAAAACCCTCCATGTCACCCACTGTTGCCTTAGTAGACAGTCTATAACAATCCTGCTCCTGTTGTCATTCATGTCCTTAAATACCTTTGCAATGACATGACCTTTGGCAGGCTACCATGGGCACGTAGCAGAACTAGGTAAACAACAAAAAAAAAGATGGTCACATCAACCTCAAAGATACCTGCAATTTTGACATGAGTCAATGAACTTTTACAAGGCTAACTTATACTAGCAGCTTTACAGAAAAAAAAGATCAAAAGACCAGCATTCTTCATCAGATCACAAGCCTGTCAGTCCCACATTCTTGCCTCCAAAGTGATTGCCAGTGGACACTAGACAAAAGCCACAAGAAAAAACCAGGCTGGATTTTGTTAGCTCCCAGCAATCAGCAGTTTAAAGAATTCCTGCCCTGAAGGTGCTTTTGAACCTCATTTCCATACACCTGATCTCGCAGTACCTGGTTAGTCCTTTTTTTAGCCCATTTATACTTTTGGTCTCTGTTACATTCTGAGTCCCAAATTTTAATTGACCACATAGGAAAACGGTTATTTTTGTTTGCTTCAGCTCTGCTCCCAAATAACTGAAGTGGGTGTGCCTTCCTACTGACATTACTGCCAACCTTGTAAGAAGTAATGAATTTGATCTTAGGATGATCCATGTCAGGATAACTTAAAAACAGGTGATAGTCCATTACATCAGGTAGAAGTGGAGACCATTAGGCAGACAGGACAGGACATCTACAGAATTCTAGCTCCCCTGGCATGTTTGCTTTACTCAGACTCTTAAACAAATGCCCTTTCAAAACTTCCTCAGGGGTCTTTAATGACAAATCCCCAGGCTTCTCTATACTAGATGCTTGTTAAATACTTGGTCCTCTGGGATACAATTCATTTACGACCCTTTCCTCTCCTTCCAGATTCTGACAATAACACACAGACTGCACTTGAGCTTCAGTTCTGTCCTGGGTTAAGTAGAGACAGAGTTAACTTTCTTCATAATAGCGAGCAAGAGGCTTTGTTTGGATTTGTGTTCAGAAGAAAGCTGATAAAAAGTGATGTTTATGCGGCTGCCAAGGTTGGCAGACCAAAGAAGCTGGGAGGGAGCACAGCCACAGTTACTAGCCCAGGATTTGACCTTAGGTTTGGGATTGAGACCCAGAGTGGCCAATAATCTATTCCATACCATAAATGTCATGCCCAGTATATAGGTGAGGACCCTCCAGAGGATTGTCCCTTTTGGTTCTGGACTCTTTTGCTCCGTGTCATTGCTCCAGGTGGTCGCTCTCCCAAGGCCTTTCCACCCCCACCCCGGTCAGCTCTCAGTCTGGGATGCTCNACCCCGGAGAAACCATGATGAATGCTCTTCATTAACTGAGAAAAAAAATAATCTAAATATAGCAAGAACACAGCTTGACACCACCAACCACCCACAGAGGAATGAGGTCTAAGTGACTTGGTAGGCATCAGCAGAGAACAAGCTCAGAGGCAATTGTGTCCCACCTGATGCCCTGGTAAGCTTAAGGACCACTGCTGTGTGCCTCAGGCAGCGTGGTCTTCCTGGACATGCATAAAGGCTAGATGCATGTGTGTCTGTGGAAGAGCACAACAGCAGGTTTTGGAACGTGGCTGCTCTAGTAACTGAGAAGAGATCACACCCCAGGGCCCAGGACACGTTAAGAGGGGCAGTGGGCAGGTATGGCGCATTATCGTTTCCACTTATGGGCAACTGGTGCCCTTCTCCCACCTGGTAGGCCTCATCCTGCAGCTTCTGCTTCAGATACTCCTCCATCTTCAGTTCGTTCTCCAGCTGGCGGACAGAGTCATTCTCATAATTTTCATCATCTGCTCTGACATAGGGGTCTCCATCTTCTGTAACCCTAAAGACAATCATTAATAAATAGCCTCCTGAGATCAATGACATTCAGAGTCAATAAAACTTCTCTTTTATTGTGAGCTATGAGGAGAGCAGGATACTTTTAGTCCAACCACATGCTCCATTGGTTAGTATTTTCCTGGCAGTGGGAAACACTTCTGCTATTTCCCCTCTCCAGTGGTCTGGTATTGATAAGTAGACCAAAGGGCATATTCTGCTGAAGGCATTTTGGGGGTACAGCCCTAGGGAAATGAGTAACAAAAATTCACAATAACTTGATACGAAAAGGTTGAACTAAAAATAATTGGAAAGATGCCTATTGTCTTTGATAGGAAAATTCAGGTTCTAAAAATAAATTGGTTTGTTGATCAACCGAGTTGGTCAATAAAAAGCATTCTGTCTTTTCCATTTAAAAACTTCTCTTTTCTCAATGGGCTTCAACAGGCCCCTCGGTCTGGATAAGCAGGGAACAGGTCTGCAGGGTGTATTAGGGAGCACAGCTGTCCCTCAGCCTCCATGCTGCCTGAGGGTACCAGACTGGATGTGAGACAGCTCACTCCTGGGGACACCCCAAGTTCTGGCCTCTAGAGTTTACAGAGCTCGCTATTATCTAACCATAAAGCTGTCCTCATTTGGATTTAGGCTTTTTATTTTTTTGGGTAATCAAATAGCTGAGAGGGAGAGACACTATTACATGCTGCATCTTCTTTTCAACAGCAGAATAACAAGATTCAGAAGGCGGATTGAGCAGGTACCCACATATCACTGCGGATGGAGCCGGTGGCAGCAGCGCTGTGGATGTACCCTGGCTTGCGGGCGTGGATCTGTGCGAGGAAAGCCTTCTCAGACGTTGGGGATGGAACAAGGTCATCAAAATGAGTCCGGCCAAATTCAGAATCCACATTGCTTTCTGTCTCGCTGCCCACTTCTGTGAAGCAAAAGGTGACACGCGGTTCCATTTAACTTTCACAAGCATAAGTGGACTTATGTTCCTCTAAGCCTTTCTTTGCCTTCCAGCCTAGAACACCCCCTCCTCACAGCAAGTAACAGTATATCATTCCACATATAGCTGCAGAGCTAATAGTTTTCTTCTTGTGGTGGAACAGAATAGTGAAGCTTTTGCTTATCTAGATTATTAGGTAGGACGTTTTTATGAGAATACCACAGACTACATTTTACAACAGGTCCTATATATTTTATACCCAGTGAAATTTCTAAAGAGCCAAATCCCACTCTATGTGGCATCACAAAAATCTTCTCAAAATTTTCACCGTATCCAGCTCTACCTCTACGACCATGCTGTATTCCTGAAGCTGTTATTTAGGGATTTTTTTTTTCTAAAAGCACAAAACCCCTTGAAGGTTACACTGCTTCCTTTGTTGGTTTATATTTTCCTACCTCCCATTTTTTTCAAGTATATGTGGAATGTCAGTGTGGTGACAATCCACCCTCGTTAGCCTCACTCACCAGAATTTAGTTCTTTTACCAATGAAGACATTGTGTTGGTGATTGAATCTGCTGCCACCAGCAAATCATTTCTTAAGTTTCGTCTTGCACCTGAAGCAAGAGACAGACAAAGCACAGTATTACTACTCTTCACGAGACATATGTTTTCCTGTTGAAAGCTGTTTTAACCCTGTTGAAAGCTGCCATTGTGACAATGCAGGGTATCAAAGCCCTGATGAGGGACACGTGCAGAAGACTTCTCTGCAGAATGGCCTCATTTACTTACGCTGTATGCAAGAGCAGAAGCCTACCCTCATGCTTCATTTAATCACAATGCCAGATATGTGGAGATTATTCATTGCCATCAAGTTTGCATTTGTGTGGTGACACCAGCAGGCCAGGCCTGGAAGATTAAATCCAGCATGAACTCATTTACAATGTCTGTGGGGGAGGAGGGAAGAAATGAAGTGTTTTCTCTAAGTTCCCACAGCTCTCTTCAATGACACCATTATTGCCAGGTATTTGCCAGATAATTATGGCAAATGTTGAAGAAACACACTTGACCTCATCAAGACTGTCACAGATTTTTCTTCTCCACTCCCTCTCAGTGTCTCCTGTAGCTCTAGGACTGTCTTGTATATTCCATAATTTACTTTCTCTCTTTTTTTTTTTTTTTTTTAATAAAGAAAGCACTATTGCCTCTCTAAACAGCCCCAGGCTGCTTTAAACTCTTTCTAATAATGGATCTCGAAGTGCTTCCCTGCTGAACCTGGCAATATTCCCTTAACCATAAATCATGAAAGATTCTTGTGAGCTGCATGAAACACTCCCTCCCTAGGAGCAGGCTGCGGGTAACGTGTCCTTAACTCTCCCAAATCCCAAACACAGCTCCTATTGTAGCTGAATAATCAATATATCCCACAGAATCGCTAATCTTCCAGACTGGAGTATTCACAGGAATTGGCAGGATTTGACTGCTGTAGATTCTTTAAAACTGGCTGAATGTACAACAATATATTTAAAAAAAATCCCAAAATCCTGAAGAGGTTTTTTTTCTAGTATATCCATTAGCAAATGGTTTCTAGAATGTAAATTAAAGTCGTTAATCTCCCTCTTACACACACACACACATGCACAGTCATTCCCTTTCTAAAGTCTTATCAATTTTGTATCTCTGAACTATTGCAAACACTACGAAAGAGAAAAAAAAACAAAGAGAAACCATGCTTTAACCAGGGCATGTCTGCATTACACACACACACACACACACATATATATATATATATATAGGCAGACCTCAGTGCAGCACAGAACAGAGCTGTAAAATCCCAGCCCACCCTCCCCTCACAGTCATATGTCAAGATGTGACAGAACGGCTGGCTGCAAGTTCTTTAGGTTTGACCTTCCCATCTACAGAATATGGTAAATAATGACATAAAGTGAAATATTTATCGAATGCAGCAGTTTTTGAATGTGATAGCTTACCTTTTAATATTGCTTTTTCTCATGAACAGAGCACATTTATATACTTGAAAAGCATTTGCCTGAGGCAGCCTTAGAATTATTTATGGATATTTTATTGTGGCTGCTACATTATTTCTCTTACTCTTAGAAACTGTCCTATAACAGCAGAGGGGTTAGTGGTCCATATTTCTGTCTGTCTCGATTTTTTTCACAGCAGAAAGAAGAAAAATACATCTTGCCTGCTTCTTTTGCCACAGAAAATAAGATATCCAGCAATCTGTTATGTTGGGACTAGGAATTACGCCTTGGTAAAACATGTTCAATACATGAATTGATTAGCACTCCAGTAGAAAGTTCTTGACCTCAGCTCTTGATTCAGCTTTGTCGTAAGATACACACAGACACAACTGCCATGAAAGACAAAAGGAAAGGTGCAAAAGAAGGCTGAACTGGGTGAGCTACTGGGAACAAACATGCTTCCACTGTAGCAGAGGAACTCCAGAGCTCCACTTACATGTGATTTGTACTGGGGAAACAAGGAAAAATTGTATTCAAATAAAAGAAGTGCACTGATGTAATATTTTAGGAGAGATTAGAAAAAGAAGGAATATTTCTTCATTTAGATCACACACACTATTTACTAAATCCTTAATATTCAACATCATAATTTAATCTGTGGCCTTAGAATTCAAAACAGTTTATGATTTGCTGTTACTTGACAAAAGAGTGGAAAGAGGAGTGAGAAGCACGGTGCAGCCTACGGCAGTTCTCTGGAAATGCAAAGGAAGGGTTTGCCTAGACTTCCAGACTTGATTCCTGTCTAGTCCGGACCCTTCTCAGAGGCTCAAATCAAAAGGACAAGGGACAACAGTCACAAGTTGCATCAAGGGACATTCCAATCAGATACAAGGACAAAAAGTTACGCCGTAAGCACGGTCAAACACCAGAACAGAGGCTGTGGAAAATGCATGCCAGGAGCCATCCAGAACTCAGCTGGTAAAGCTCCTGAGTGGTCTGCTCTCACTTTGAATCCCTCTTCTGTGGAGCAGGAGGACATGGTGACTTAGAGCCCTTTCTACCTGAACTAATTCCATGATTGCATCACTTACTCCTAGCAAAGTCCTTATTTAAAATGAAACACACTGACAACACCTTGCTGAGGTCAATACCAATTTTTCTTCTGGTTAACAGATCCATGATAACTGNAGTTACGCTGTAAGCATGGTCAAACACTGGAACCAAGGCTGTGGAAAATGCATGCCAGGAGCCATCCAGAACTCAGCTGGTAAAGCTCCTGAGTGGTCTGCTCTCACTTTCAAGCCCTCTTTTGTGGAGCAGGAGACCATGGTGACTTATAAGAGCCCTTTCTAGCTGAACTAATTCCATGATTGCATCACTTACTCCTAGCAAAGTCCTTATTTAAAATGAAACACACTGACAGCACCTTGCTGAGGTCAATACCAATTTTTCTTCTGGTTAACAGATCCATGATAACTGGTCTGACCATCCCGCATCAAAATTCCCTCTTACCACAACATCCGTTAATTGGCATCATTGTCTAGTTTCTGCTTACCTGCTTGCTTTGACAGCAGTCTGATGGCTGACAACGTTGATTTTCAATGGAAAAACACAGTTATTGCAAATTTTTTTTTGTTTTGTTTCATTGCATGAAACTCGGAAGCTCAAATTCATTTAGTCATTAACCACAAGACATAATTATTCTTCAGTCTCCAAGTACCTCAGGCAAGCTATTAATGAGTCTTACTTTGTGCAAAGGCTTCCTGCACATCTCCTCCCACTCCGGTCAGAGAGTCCTGAGGTGCGTGGGTTGGGGTGGAGCAGGCAGAGGCAGACCTGATGGGCATTGGAATTGGTCGACTGATAGTGTGGCTGGGTGAGGAACGTGGGGAGCCCGCCCCTTGAGTCTGCAAAACAATCACAAGGGGTTAAACAGGTCTTGGCAAGAACCGTCTGCTGTTCTTGTCACCCATCCCTCAACTTAAAGGCATCATGCTGTTTGCAGATCAACTGGGTAATGTTAATTTTGCTAAAAGAAATACACTGAAGTCAGTCGTTAGCAACACTTTGGTGTAGCAAAAACAGTGAACAGGAAAACACGAGTCAAGATCTGACTTCCTTTAAGCATGGGAAAATGTCAGGCAGCAAAACTAAAAAAAAAAA
>VZTO01022472.1:175795-191016 GCA_013400615.1 Syrrhaptes paradoxus
CACAACATCCGTTAATTGGCATCATTGTCTAGTTTCTGCTTACCTGCTTGCTTTGACAGCAGTCTGATGGCTGACAACGCTGATTTTCAATGGAAAAACACAGTTGTTGCAAATTTTTTTTGTTTTGTTTCATTGCATGAAACTCGGAAGCTCAAATTCATTTAGTCATTAACCACAAGACATAACTATTCTTCAGTCTCCGAGTACCTCAGGCAAGCTATTAATGAGTCTTACTTTGTGCAAAGGCTTCCTGCACATCTCCTCCCACTCCGGTCAGAGAGTCCTGAGGTGCGTGGGTTGGGGTGGAGCAGGCAGAGGCAGACCTGATGGGCATTGGAATTGGTCGACTGATAGTGTGGCTGGGTGAGGAACGTGGGGAGCCCGCCCCTTGAGTCTGCAAAACAATCACAAGGGGTTAAACAGGTCTTGGCAAGAGCCCTCGTCTGCTGTTCTTGTCATCCATCCCTCAACTTAAAGGCATCATGCTGTTTGCAGATCAACTGGGTAATGTTAATTTTGCTAAAAGAAATACACTGAAGTCAGTCGTTAGCAACACTTCGGTGTAGCAAAAACAGTGAGCAGGAAAACACGAGTCAAGATCTGACTTCCTTTAAGCATGGGAAAATGTCAGGCAGCAAAACTAAAAAAAAAAATCCAAGTTAATAAACAGCAAATTACAGACCTCTCTGTACTCTTCCCTCTCTCACTCGCCCAGTTCACATGCATGTTTGAGAAAATATAACCCATCCAGGCTGTGAGAAGGGGAAAGATGCTGGCACCGACCAAGGGACTGACACAGCCTCTTTCATCAAAGCGCTGCCATGAGAGCTGATCGCAGCCGTGCCGTCTGCCTCCCTGCAGAAGTTCACGGTACATACAACCTCTCAGTCACATAAAGTCTGACACTCACAATAAGTAACATAGCTTTCTGCTCGTTATTCGGAGCTAGAGAACTATTTTAAGCCACTACTAAATCATACACTATTATATTTTTCGCTCTACGGGATATACGCAGGCACTCCCAAAACGCTGTAGGGATAGCGCAATATAAATTCCGTCTATGAGTTCAGCTGCTGGAAGTGAAAATGTTTTAACACCAGTCAGATAAAATGTCATGCTGTTAGCATCTCACAGTTAGCATCACTTCGCTGAATTTCAAGCAGACTTTACAAAATAGCCATTTTTACAAACACAGCTGGGTGAGTCATACCAAGAGACACAGTGCCCTCCTTATCCACCGTTTCAAAACCTCTGGGAACACGTATCCACATAAGGAAAAACAAATGCTGGAGCCTACACCAACCTGCACACGGCTTTCGACAGAAAACCTGTGTTTGGTCGATGCCAAGGACAGAGGTGGCTTGAGTGCTGTTAAACGGGAACTGCAACACATGCCTCTGGCTGTTTACAGGGAAAAGTAACCTGAGGGCTGGTGTTTCCCTCACCTGGCATTTATTTTGAGAATTCAGAAGGATTTCTTAACTCCTCCCATGCCATTTCTTTTGATTCCTGGAGTGGCTGCCACTGAAGCCCTGATACGGTTTGGCAAATATGTTCTAAAAAAGAACAGGAGGAGTGCAGCATTGCCCTTGAGATTTTTATGAATTACTGCCTTGGACCATAAAAAATGTATCAGAATACTAAGCTATTTGTTCTTTTCTCCTACCACCCCTTTCTAAGAGACATTATCACCAGAGAGACATCAAGGGTAAATTAAGTTTATGAGGAATAAGCACATTACTGACGGCAGAATGGAGGATTTAATACTTATAATTTCTTTAATGATCAGTTTTAGAACATTTACATGATGGATGAAAGGGAAGTCAAATATATAACAGCCAGATGCTCTCCTGTTTCTGGAATCATCTGTACCCACTGTAGTGGAAATGAAGGTCTCTAGTCCTCCAGAGGCAGGGCACAGAGCAACCTGGAGATGCTCCAAGGTCCTTGGAGGTCACACCGCCTGCACATGAGGCAGGGAAACTGGGAGCTACAGCTAACTCCTTCCACCCCCCAATGAAATGTTTCATGCCCGGCGGCATGTTTCATCCTCTGTGAAACAAATTAGTGAAAGAATTTCTGGCTCCCAGCTCCCTCTTTCGCTCGCCCTTTTTTCTCCCCTCCCCTTTGCCTTTGATCTTGGTTCTGGGGAACACCAACAACAGTGGGAACTTTCAGAGAAGATGAGGAAAAAACGGCCAAAAATTCACTTCCTATAGTCAAGTCACATTTAAGGAATGAACTTCAGAATAGGCATTTTATTTACTAAAAATAACAGCTGCCTGCCAGTACTCCTTCACTGGAATTTTCCCACAAGAGAAATGGAAAAGCTGCTGCACAGCAGTGCTTATCCTTGTGTCTGCTTTGCAGCTACGACCGAGCTCTCGTGTTTATCATAAACAGTGTTCTCCTCTGCAGCTTCCAGTGTTGGAACAAACTGTTGGGGAAGCACAGGGAGATGAAGCATTTGGAGTCCCCTGTCCAGTAAAAAAACTCCTCTCTTTTTATATTATTTAGATAGGATCAGACAGAACTGATGAACAGCAAGTTGAGATAGGAGGATATTAGGCAGTGCCTGATTTCAGAAAGGTGAAATTAATTATATTCTACTCATCTAGATCCACCTCAGCCTGAGTTTGTGAGAATAGAGTGCTGTTAGGATCGGATTCCTGCTTAGTGGTTATCAGGAGAAACACGGTTTTCACAGGCTAAAGCTAAAACGACCTGAAACTTGCTATGACAATCTGCAGTGACCTCTTGGTAATCTCAGCAGAGAAATCGAGCACCGAACTCCTCCCAGACCTCGGCAGCCCCAGCAGCTGAGGACCAAGGTGTGCTGAAAGGGGAGCTCCCGCAGCCACCATGGCTATGTGGATGGCTTCAGCTTTTTTGTTGTACTTGGCTGCAGCTATTGATGTTCCTGTGCCTTCTAGGAAAACGTCTATGTCTTTATTTAATTCTCTAGTCAGCCTGCTATGGATTTTAAGTTAACTCTTGCTAGGAAGGGAAAGATTCCCCTCTATCAAACGTCACGCATGCTCAGGATAAAATGTTTGAAATGGAAATTTGCTTTACAGGAGCTTTAGCCCATTGCTCCCTCTGCCGGAACTGAACTGGGATAACATATGGGGAGTCTCATCACACGACACAGATGTGAAGAACTCATTATCCTTTCTCAAGGAAGGGCAGTGGAGAAATAGAAAGTTCATAAGCATTAGACGAATTGCCAGGCTGCTCATTCCAATTGAATTCATCCAGAAATTAATTTAGTCCTGTTTCTCTCAACAGATCATGAAATGGCACAGTGTAATGGGGATCATTTCATGGAAAATGTGAGAGTAATTCCTTAGCGTCATCACCTGCTGTTCAGCGAGGCTATTACTCTCAGAAAAAAAAAAAAATCATATCTCGTAATAGCCTGAAAATGTGCTTTCACTTACACTGTCCAGTGAACATTTTATATGGTAGGGAAACTCTTGTCACGCTGGAAACTTCGCTTTTGTGAATGGAAGATCTTTTAATACTGTCATGCAGAATCAAAAAGATAGCCCTAACATAGATGTAATGTTTGATCAGCTATTTTTTTTTCTTTTTGTGCAACAGATTGATGCTCTACAAAAATTAGCCAAAAGGTTAGTTTTATGAAGGTGAGCATTACCCACAAGCTCTGCATGCTCTACCATAGCCGTAACACATCAGACCTGTGGCTGTGCTTCTGCTGATGAAAGCAAGCGGAAACGTGTTTTATTGGAATCAAACATTTTTTATTGGACTCATAAATCAAACTGCTGTCTGAAAAGTGCTTTTTTTTTTTAGCCTATTATTTTCCAAGATCCATTTCAACACTAAAAAGCTCCAAAACAGTTAAATTTTCTAAAATTTACCATTAGTAATATAAATATTTGCACTTTTTGATCTAGCTGTTAGAAGCTATTTAGAAACTACATTATTTTCCTGAAGACTCATGAAACTGTTAATATCAGTTTTGTGACAGATAGTAACTGATAACACTGATAAAGTGACTTTAAAAGATGTGCACACAATGCCCTGACTTTTTCTGGTTAAAGTGGGATTTCAAACTCATTGTCCTGGTCTAATTTAAAGTCAGTTATTTTTTTCTTAAAGTTCTAAAATTCTCATTACATTTTCAGAATGTTATCTATGGCAGAAGTGTTCTTTATTTCATATTCCAGGTTGGTTTCGCTACATTTGGGTGGTGGTTTCTATATTTTACATGTTCTTATTTAGAGGAGTGAGAAAAAGATCAAGACTCCTTGTAGGCATGACTCACTTTCCAGAGGGCTAAGAGGTTTAATTGTGCAATTGCAAGATACTTGAAAAAATGTGTGAAAGAATTGCAAAATATTAAAGTTGGTCAAAAGAACACACACACATTTCAAGCAAAGGAAGTAAAATAAATCACAGGAACACAATCACATGTAGGAGTTAGTGACGCCTCCAATAAGGAGGTAACTTACTACCTGTTTCAATTCTTCTTCCTAAAGAAAAAGAGGATCAGCACATGAGATTAGCCAGGATGTAAGAGAAGAACAGAAAACAAAGCCAAATTTGGAGTACAGGGTTAAAGCTACAGCTGAGATAGTTGTGACCAGGTCATGGTCCCACTTCTGCACACTTTGAAACACCAGAACAGTGCAAAGTGTGCAGAAAGCTACTATAATTTCCTACCCCAAATTCTCTTTGTCCAGGCAGTGCAGTTACAGCAGGCAGCCCTGACTGCTAGTCGTAGCATTGCAGCATTTCATAGGTAGGGCGAAAACTATCCTGTTTACTCCCAGCTCCCAAAAATCTGCTGGGTACTTGGCTGGCTCTGCTGCCCAGGTGCCACCACTTCCCGCATGGTGGCTGCAGAAGCCTGTGCCCGAGGAGATGACATACAGGGTCAAACTCATCCTTTGATGCAAATACATGTTGCTAAATGGATCCCAGTGAAATTCTTTCTGCGTTTATCAGAGCCATATTTCACCCAAGTTGCACTGAACTTCCACGCACTCATTTTATCTGGCACGGCCAACAACAAAACAGATTCCAATGCTATGCAGAGCACTTTCTTCCAGTGCCAATTTCTGGCATCATCTGTCCTGAGGCACATCAGGTAAATAGGCCTGCACTCTGCAAATACAGATACATTTTCTATCTGACCATACTCTGTCTTAAAAACGGACATGCTTTTTGACACCTTACTTTTTAAATGAGATCCTTTGTTGAGGCAAGTTTCATTCGTTTAACAAGGGCTTGTTTCTGTATTTATGAAAATGACCACGTGTTGTTGGGGAAGCATCTCTAAGATCAGAGAGTGAGATGTGGTTGTCAAATGGCATGTCTGACAGAACTAGCAGGTGAATAGTCAACAAGCTAGTAAAAACTATTCTGTACTGTCAGCTGGAGTAGATAACAGCATGCAGTGCCCAGTTGGTCTTCCCACAGTTATTAGTTATCTCATTTTATGTGTTGTTTTGTTTATTTTCTCATTCTTTTGTTTTGCATTTGATGTCCTCAACAGAGAAAACTCTAAAAACACCTGAAACCGGACCACAAAATATTTAGTGTTTGGACATTGATGAATGGTTGATTCAGAGATTGCCAGCCTGAAGTTTGGAGATGCAGCCAAAAACAGGACTGTACTGCATCATGCTGCAGTATTATTCAAAGGATTGTATTAATTCTTCAATAGTTTGGAGCTGTCTCTAATGTTCCATCTACTTAGCAGGAGGTGACAATGATGATGTGTTATTGCAGGAACAACATTATTTGAAACCCCTGAACTGAAAAACCAAAGCGAAAAAACAGAAAGGGAAGGAAACAAAGCCAAGTTTTTATGGGTGGAAATGGGTTCTGCAGAATTCTGTGGTCATCTCTCCTCTCTCTCCTCTCTTGCTTCACTCTGCCTTTTCTCCTTGGTAGTACCAAGGGGAGCTCCTTACCTTCAGAAGTTTCATGAGGCCTTCTAACTGAACCATCAGCTCCCTCCGGCTTTCCTGGAGAGCAGACATCCTCTGTTCCAGCTCATCCTTCCGCTGTCTGAGAAACAAGCAGATCTGATCAGAGCTTACCCCTCACTGCATCAGCACCTTTTAACCGCATTGTTTCCCCAGCCTGACTGATGTATATACCTATAGACTGCAGGAAAGCAAACACACTGTGTGAACCCAGCATAGTGCTTAGAAACAGGGCGATGTGAAAACTGGGGAGTCCCCCTGCACTGAGAGTATTCACGGGCCCGAACACAGTGACTAGGAAAAAGGCAGACACTGACACAGAGCCTTCTCCAAACACGGTTCAAACAAATTTGTGTTATATTCCCTTGTGGGAATGCCTGGCAGATTTTTGTCTTTGGATCTCTAGTCAATAACCTCACTAGCTGTCAGGAGAAATCAAAGCCATGCCCTGAAGGACAGGAAATTACAGCAAGGGCAATGAGACTGAGATGAGAGAAGCTAAGAGAGTTCAGAAATTCAGCCAGAAACCCACAGCGATCTGCTTTTGTTTCTTTTTCTGGAAGCAAGACTATCACACAGTGGAAATATAACTGCTTGAAAATAGCTCTTTGGACTCCAGAGTCCCAGTGCTGGTCCTACGACAGGGTGAATACCGAGCCACTCCAAGTGTGACAGCCAGTTTGTGCCCACAGAAATGGGAGCAGCTTTGACTCTGCACAGCTCCACTGCACAGGATGGGGCTCAGCACATGTTCAATCACTGAATTGTGTGAGAGGTCCCTACATAAATAGAAAACAGAATTTTTGCCACCTGGAAGCTATGATGTAGTTAATAACACTACTGTGTTGCAAATAACATGAAACCACTATGTCTGTAGCCCTGTACTATCTGCAAAATATGACAATTTAATCCTAGATTAAAAAGCACCAAAGTCAACAAGACCAAGTACATTTCCTATATTTAGGAAAATACTAAACACTGATTTTGAGCTTCCTCTGGAGCAGTTACTGATATAAACAACAGTGATTTCTATAGGATTGCTCATGTGTGCTATCTCTCACCTATATAATAGGATCAGACAGTAACACTGCCAAGTTGTATTTACTCCTCTGGAGGATTAATCTATTTTCTGCTCCAAATTGTCCGTGCCGGCTTTTCTTTTCCAGGCATGTAATGGTTGGAAATGCTATGAACTGTACAAAGGCAACTGAGTTTAAGAAACTGCTAGTAAAAATAAGATACTCTATCCATGTAATTCAAAGTGGCGGGTCCTAACACAGACCTCTGCTGGGGTTTAGAGTCTATGAGGAGAGAGGACATAAGCAGCGTACAAGGTACAGACCGCTCCTCCAACTTTTCACCTGCTCTACTCCAGAGCAAGTTCTTGGAAGTAATGGGCTTTCCAACCTGTCTCCAAGACAGCACTGGTAACGTGAAGGAATCCTGTGTTCAGAACCTCATTTCAGTGAGCCTGCAACACTACAGTGGCTAGCGAAAGATGCTGGGACAGGCATCCACAACATAATTTACAGACTCCAGCACCTCTTAATATTATATGAACCAAATTGCCCATGTGCCCTGATTGTTTCAAGCCCCAAAAATCTGTGGGGTAAGAGATGTAAATGAGTGAGGCTCTTCTGAGTCCTGCTGTTTTACACATGATATGAACAGCCTCGTGACATCTTAAACCAGGTGATGTTGAGATGGTGTTGAAGTTTCACAGTAAATCAAAAGCCAATCTTTTGCCTTTCAAATGGTAAACATTTTAGAAGGTATGCAAAGCAGTAGAGACCCACAGATGAGAAGTTATTTTCTGACTCTGATACTGCACACTAAATCAGAAAAGGTATATAATGATTGAGGAACTCTCCTTAGAGTTCAACACATGGGGAAATTTCCAAAAACTAACTTCTAATTCTGGTTGTATTTTCACGTAGCTCTGTATTTACTTTAGTATAAATGAGAAGTCTTTGTAGAAGCATTCGTTCTGACAGAACGACATTTTTCCCCATATAATTACTGGCATTTGGACAAGGCTGTGGGGACCTATTCCAAATGACCTGAGGGCCTAACTCTGCAAACACTAATGCACATGCTTAATTTAATGTAGATGAGTAATATGTGAGGTTCCTCATGCATGCTGTTTAAAGCATAAGCTCAATTACTTTTAGGACTACAGCCTGCACCAAAAATGGAGAAAAAAATCCACATTGGGTTATTTACTTAAAAAAGCCCCCAAAACCGTAAGCCAGGCTTCTCTCTCATTTCTTCTTTAATTGAGATTGGCTGGCCCCAGTCATTGCTGGAGGTTTTACTGCTGTGGACTTACCTCAGGAGCCGGAGCTCTGCAAGGAGGGTGGGATTTTGTTGTGCCTTCTCTGGTGTGGGCTGAGATGCTTGCTCATGTTCAAGTCGCAGCCTCTGGATCTCCTGTAGGATTTCTCTTGGGGAGGAGAAGAAGCAGAAGACCACAAGTCAATAATTTTCCACAAAACCACCTCACTGGACATCGCAACAGGAGAAAAAAGTGTGACTGTATGTAGCTCTTCATCAAGGTGGATAGAACGACTGGGCTCCAACCAACAAAAGAAGCCCTTAGCACTGCGACAGGTTTCTTGTGATTTTTTTAAATAAACTTTTAGAATTTCACCATAAAGGGCAATATTTCTTCAAGATCTCCGAGAATAAAGAGGTAGATATCAAATAGCAACATCCTTAATTAAATTGCTCCCTTCTACTTCTTCCCCATGAACATTTCAAGCATCATATGAATTTCACAAAAACTAGAACAGTATCTTGTCCCTCTCAAGTATCAGAGAAAATATTTCACACTTAAAAAAATACTTTTAGGGTAGCTAGAGATGTGAGAGCAGTCAGTAATTCATGGAGAAGCCCTTTAATAGGACTTGTTATGGCTGGCTTGCCATAGGAGCACTATCAAAAGGCTAATACAAAGCTTTGCAGCAGCAGGTTGAAACCTTTGTGGATTTTTTCTCTTTCACAACGTGCTGGATAGCAGACAGACAGAAGGCAGCTTCGAACTGTGAAAGACAAATTGAGACTGGGGCTGGTGGTTCATTACATGGTGACGGAAGGCAGTGCAGAGTTTGGAATAGAAAACCATCTGGTCTGGGCTGGCCTCTATTTTACAGTCCGGCAGTAAAAGCAGTGCTCTGCTGCCACACATTTCATGGCATCAGGCAGCCGGACACCCAGGGCCAGATCCTTTGCTGCTGACAAACGGGCACCACTCCTTTTTGGGGCTGGCTGGCCTATTTCCCTGGACACTCTCTCAGTCTTGATCACATTTGTACCTAGCGTCTCGTTTGATCAGCAGCCTAACTTGCTGCTAACCTTTCTGCAAACCCTTCCCAGGGCAGACTGTTCTGCAGAGCTTTAATCTTTTCCACAAATAAAAGCAGGGGAGCATAACATTAGCAGTGTGACTGATCCTTTTATCATTTCACCTTATAGTGCCACAGAGAATCCAACTCAAAGTTAATCTGGTCTTGAAACAGGACAAGCACTTTTTTTTTTTTAACTCTTAACAACAGCAGTTGCAAACAGTAAAGCACGGATGGTTATTTCCTGCAATTGAACAGTACACTCACTAAAACACAGGGTGGCTGGGGATCTCAAAGCTTTTGTCATATTCTGTAGCCCATTTTGTGCCCCGTGCTTTTGTAGGGGGAGGTGTACATGCACATTGCACAGAAATAGCTGGTAAAAAATGCATATGATAAACCAAAGAAACATACACAATACATGGGACTGAACAAAACCAGGCACTGTAGCTGCTTACCGGTTTTTATTTTCAAGCTCTGCAATCAGCTGCCTTTGTTGCTTGTTTGCATCGATGGTGAAGGAGATATCTGATGCCCCTCTCTGCTGACCCTGTTGCTGTTGTAAAAGAGAAGGCTGCACTGAAGGAGGAATAGCCAACATGCACCCACCAGTTCAACACAGATCTGCTCTGTGAAATCTCCTTACAGAAATGCAGTACCAGCCTTGCCTGCACTAAAAAAGAGCATCCACGTTGTGCTCACACCAGTACAGCTCCATTGCTAGTAAAAGGAGGGTAAGCGCTAGAGTAAACAAAACTCAGTGTTTACCATCCTGCCATTCATTGCTTCAAGGAGCTTTCTCTGAATCAATTGTAAGAGGCAATGGCACTGGTGCAGGCAGTTGATGTAATACAGCTCTTAATTTTGATACCACAGACAAGAGGAATACCCTGAAGCAAAAAACAGTGTTCCTCTCCAAAAAGAAGAGGATGTGTTCCCAGTGCAGTGATGCTTCCTTCCCTTGAAAGTATGGTTTTACTTTCAGTCTGAAAGTTGTTTTTGGTTTTCAGTCTGGCTTTGTGGCCCATTTGGCCAAGTTCTCCTATATGTTCTGGTGATACTTCAGGAAAGCTCTTTCCCCAGTCCTTCAGGTACAGCACAACCTTTTTTATCCAATACAATTAAGTGGTAATGAAACTTTTTCTTACCAGGCTAAGCAGTGCTTTCCACCACTTTGTTGGACTATGCTCTTTTTTCATGTTCATCAGCAATAACCAAATACTGGTTTGTTAGTTCACACTGTATTTCAGTATTGGATCAATGACAATGCAGAGCAAGAGATCTAAAGTTTCACAGCTATCAAAGATACCAATTTATTTCTAACTCCAACCTGAAAAAATGAGACATTAAAAAATACTCTGCTGAGTGAGTTACTGCTCTGATCTGAGTGTTTCTCACCATGAGAGCCCCATGGTCCCATAACTCTGGAGCCCAATTTTACGTGATACCAGGCAGCTCCTCCTCCAGGAGGTGACACCTTGCAGGAATGGACCTTCAGAAAGGATGAAGATAGATGCGGGGAAAGGACTATTTACTATTTTTTCTGCTGCAGGTACATTTTCTCATTAACACTCCAACCATAGGAAACCAGAGGAGTGCATAAAGAACTGATACATGCTGCTGGATGTCACAACTGATAGAGGGAACCAGGATCTTTATCCCGAACGCCCAGTGTTATTCACCCATTTCATTCCTTAAAAAACAATGACCATCAGCACAGCTTAAAAAACTTCCACTATGCTCCTAATGTGGTGCCACTCTTGTGCTTGGAAAGATTGCTAAATACAGAAACCTTCTTTCGTCTGTCTCTTTCACTCAAAGAGCACAGATGGATGGCAGAGAGAAATTATTTTCCTTCAGGCTAGCTCTATTTAAAAGCTACTGAAATAGTGTTTCCTAAGTTTTCCCCATATCACAGACACGTTACATGCAACTGATTTCTACCAGTTTCTACCCAGAGACATTATTAATGGGAAACCTTGTTCCCATAAGGAATCACTATCCTTCAGAAACAGGACCATCACCTTCAAGTTGCCTTAAATTTGAAACACTGTGTCACACCTCTGGAAGGAATTGATTTGGGCTGGGCTGGCAGAGCAGGAGCACCCACGGGTGCACCCCTCTCTTCCCCTGCAGCTGCAGGTAGTGTGAAATATTGACGACAGACAATGCATGGGGTGGCAGGTTCATCTTCACTGCTTTCCCTTGGGATGAGTGTGACTCAATGTTTTCTACATGAAGAGCGGTGCTGGATTTCACCCTTTCAATTGACCTCGCAGTGTAAATCTCAGTGTGAACATTTGCTTCTGGGCATGCTGGACCAGCTGCTTTTCACTTAACCATCGTTTATGGTCCCTTGTATCAAATGTGCTGAGATGGAAGAAATGTAACTAGGCTGACCTTATTTGTGCCATTTAAGATTTTATATACTTCAATTAGGTTCCTGCTTCATTCTCTCTTATTCCTGAATACAGTTAGTGAGGTTTTAGCCTGTCATCACCTTCTATCTTGGGATACATAGAGCAGAATAATCATTGCTCTGAAATGAAAATGGGAGCCAGGGCTAATGCAGGGGGTCATTACAGTCATCCTGCTGAAGATCATTCTTTAAAATCCTCAGCACTTAAGGCCCTAGTGGCCGTGATATTTGAACTAAAGAGTAAAATGGATTCACCACGTCATTTTTCCACTGCAGTAAATCATTAACCTTTAACCAAAGCTAGTCCAGACAATATTTTATAGTCTTTCCTGAGTTCAAGATGTCAGATGCCTTTTGCTGTAATTGTTTAAACACCATTGCATTAGTATATAGATTATATGCATTAGTATGTGGATTCTTTGGTTTAAATGAACTGCATAATTATTCCTGAAGGATAACAGGGTCTGATGAAAAAGACAGGGAAAAATAACTTGTTAATCATTAAGACTGTCAGATGTAATTTCCCTGATCTTGCCAAGCCCCTGGAACATGACAGAAGGCAAGTACCTTCCTTTAATTAAAACACTTACTGATGAAGAAGTTTCTGCTGCCAGCCTTGCTGCATACCTGGCGATCAGCTTATGTTCTTCATCCAGGCGACTTGCGCTGTCGAGCACGCTGCTCCGGGTCGGAGGGGAAGGAGGGAAGATATGTTAACACACGGTAAAAATGACCACTGCTCTGTCACACTGTCCACTCACACACCCGCGTTACAGAATGTAGAAGCAAAATGTCGCCAAATTAACAACGGCGGATGTTAATTGAGCACAGGTGAGAAAGGGGAGGGTAGTTTTGCTGGAAGGATCAGTCTAGGGGCCAGGCAGCACCTTCCCTTAGATGGAAACAGCAGCAGTCTTCAGCCCCTGCCCAGGGCCATGCAAGATGCAACACGCAGACTACTTTGTCCAAAGAGGGTTGGGAGGTGGTTAGGATCACCAGCCAGCATTTGTTTTCACTTCTCAGTTTTCTCATATCACCTAGAAGAGTGATTCCTTTGTGGACAATGGATTTGTGGGAACCTCAGTGTTTGCTGAGGTCAATTTCAGAAGCTTTGTCAGATTTGCAAAACACTATTTAGGACAGTTTTGCACAGCACTTACTAAGGACTCATGGACCACAGTTTGGAACCACTGATCTAGGAATTTATAATGAGACTTTTTTTGTTGTTTGTTTCTTGATATTTGTAAGATTTCAGAGAATCACAACAGTGCACCACTGATCCCAGACTTGGACTGACTTTAACCTAAAGCCAATTCCTTCTGCCAGGATGCAGGAGTCTATGAGCACCGACTATGAAAAGCATCCACTTTTGTCACATGCACAGAATCTCCATGAAAACTATTCAGAAAGTGTAAGATCTTACCGCAAATATTTTGATTTCCTTTAAAATATTGCAATTTATTACCTTATTTTTTTCTAACAATATCAAAGGCAAACATTTCCCTGTCCATGGCAGAGGGGTTGNTTTCTAATAATATCAAAGGCAAACATTTCTCTCAGGTTAATCCCTTGCCAGCTGTCCTCATTTTAAATGGAGGCTATTATTTAGTCAGATGAGCAGGAAAAAGGTAATATAGTGAGAACCTTTGCTATTTCTAAATATTTAGAAGTTTGCAGAGAACCAGCAAAACTAATAAATTGACAAAAATTAAATGTGAAGAGTTTGGATAAGGCTTTGAGCAACCTTGTCTAGTGAAAGGTGTCCCTGCCCATGGCAGGGGGGTTGGAACTTGATGATCTTTAAGGTCCCTTCCAACCCAAACCATTCAGTGATTCTATGACTTAACTGACCCTGGATAATCCTGGGATTCAGAATCCTATATGGCATTACTTTTAGTATAAACAAGGGACAAAAAATGAAGCCCCTAAGAAGAGATGAGAAGAATGCCTTGCTGCATGGAATACAAGAAAACCTGCAGACTATTGCAGACAGAGGTGAGTCTGATCTCTTTTCTTACACCTTGGCAACTGTCTGATGTTTAGGCTGAAGGGAGACAGGCACGTGCCTCCATACCCCCATGCTCTTCAGGTCATGCAACCGGTTGCTGGCGAATGAGCTTCACGTTTCCAAAGAACGTGCAAAACAATGGTGATTTTGGGCATGGGCATCTTATTCTGACTTTTGCTAGAAATTGTATCTTGAACTTGAAAAGAAAGGCATTCCAGATGAAAATGACACTTATGCACAAAGTTCTACTTTTGAAGAATCAGCATCTTTAAAAGGAAAAGGAAATATTTATCAAAAAAACATTCTCAGTGAGTTCCTATTCCCAGGTACCTCAGAGAATTACAATGTGCATTTTTTGGTTGGCTTGATTAAGTTCACTGGGATTTAGAAGTTATGCTTGAAAGATGGGTAGGGGTGGATACTCCTTGATCATTAAACTAAAGCTGGGAGTCACATGGATTTGTTGTGGCTTGCTGAAGTATGGGAAAAAGAGACAATCATCATCTTTTTTCTTATTCTGACAATAACCTGTGAGACCACAAACACGAACTTTAGAAAAACAGTAAAGCTGTGAAAAGTCAGACCCAGAGGGGTTCTGTGTCAGCTAAGCCTGTGCAGCAGACCACACATAAGACGTCTGGTGGTACAGGAACACTGATTATGTTTAATTTATTTTGTTACATATATAGCTTCATTCTATGCTTACTCAGATCCTTGTGGGATAACTGATTTACTTTCTGAAAAGTCCCAAGCTACAGGTATTTTTCTAAATTCATACAGTTCTGCTTCGTACATGCTTAAGCCTACTGTCCTGATATGTCACCCAAAGAAAGGGGGAAGCAGCTCTTATAGACACATAAAATAATGCAAACCAGCTAATGAGGGTTACTTTCATGAAAGTATAATTCACTTTTAATTTTTCCATAATGACTAAAACATCCCATTCTAACAGATGGCTGTGAAAACAGCAAGCATCCAGCTTCTATTCTCCTTTTTACAGCAATGTGCAACCACATTATCCATCCTGGAAAAATAATGGATGATAGTTCCACTTGTTGGCAGAACACAATCTGCAACACAGTTCTGAGATGTGAGTAAACCCCTGAAACAACAACTTTACCGAATGAATCAAGCCACAGCCGCCTTTTGATTCTTACTCACTATTTAATGTCTTTGATGTATATTTATGTGTAGGTGGATGTCATAAAATAGATGTAGCAGCACATCAAACCTGATCTATGAATGCCACAAATCACTGTCCCCAAAGCTTTGCAAATTGAATTTCAATGCCTGAGATAAATTTAATTCTGGAATGTACCTATTCTATGTGATCATTAAGCACAGAGGTATGCACAGCAGCATTAGCCTCCACTGCCAAGACTTTATGTCTCAGAGTTCTAATTTGCCATCATTCACTTCTGTTTTACTTCAACAATTTCACAGACTATGATGCAGTGAAATACAACCTTTAAAATACTATGTGTGCAGAA
>VZTO01022473.1:7295-32380 GCA_013400615.1 Syrrhaptes paradoxus
ACCTCATGTTTCTTTATTTTCACGTATTGACTTCCAGACAGCAATTAAATCAAGAGATCCACAAAACAGAAATATCTGAGATGCTAAAGGTGCAAGGACCTAGTGTGTCCTTGCATCATCTTCAAGTTTAGGAAGAAATCAGCCCCATGCCATGCTTCCCTCTGGTGACTGGGTGAAAGCACATGAGGCTGCAAATTTCCATATTACCTCAGCACTTGAGGCATTGCAATGCCACCAAGTCAAGAGCTCTGTTTTAGTTTAGGAGATACACAGACTCTTCCTTATGTTTGTGAAAGCTGGCTTCGAAGATCAATGCCTGAGTCAGGTGACAGGTTGCTCATCACTGTGCTCAGAGGAGCTGGATGGATGAAAACAGGTTTGTCTCAAGCCAGGCTCCAAGAAGTGAGTTTGCAGAAGGCATTGGGCTTCTGCTTGACGAGGAATATTCTTCCACCAGGTGGAGCAGATAAAGAAGTCCCTCCTTGTGTGGGATTGTGTTGGTGTTTTGTTTGTTTTTATTTAATTTAAAAAAAAATCCCTCAGGTGCTCCATGTTCACTACCAGGCAGGAAGGCAAAGTACTCTAGCAAACAAGTTTTGAGTTCAAGACCAGTCACCAGGGTACATGGACTCAGAAGAAAACATTTTCTTCAAGGACAAATTGGCACATATGCTTCTGTAACTTGACTTGTGCCTTCAGCCTTTTCTCCTCTTCTTTATAATGCAAGGAAACACCGAAGTCTGCAAGATAAAATTAACCTCTACTGTTTGCTGGGGGGTTTTTGCCTGCTCTTTTTCACTTGAATTAACTTCTACTGATGTCTCTCAAGGTCGCCTTTTTCCCTGCTCTGAAAAAGTGCCTGAGAAAAAAAAATATTGGATCAGTCCTATAGTCTTTGTTTGAATCTCTGTGTTCCAGCATATCTGAGGAAACATATTTTTCATTGATATAGGTAAAAACCCCTGTCATTATTGCATCTTCTTTCTTTAAACAGTTTTCCCTGTACCTGCATTGTGTGTAGAAGAAGGACTGTGGAAACTAGTGCCGTGTAATGTTTCTGAAGCTGCAAAAACTGCTGTATATCATATATACTAAATCCTTACTTCCTTGAAAAATCTCTTACTCTTAGAAATCAGATTATATAACTCCATCTGCCCTGGTAAGAATTAGGTTAACATCTATTTTGCCTGCTGGCAGGCTAGATGGAATTTTTTTCCCCCTTTCAAATATCTACATCTTAGGCTATTGGCTTGATTATTTAGAATGTAAAACATCCAACTAGGGAGCACATTGAGAAACTGGGAATTAGGATCCTAGCTAAGGTAAGGGGACTGCGTACAAAGCTGTGTGACCTGCGATTTGGAGGTACAATAATAAACAGCTCTTAACAGATTATGATGTCCGGATGCTAACAGCTTTCAGCGTGCAGATGGTGATGCTGTCAGGAAATGTCAGCCTTCAGTCTCTAAACGCCTGTCACATTTCATTAGGGCACACAGATGACTGTGTTCCCTCCACGGCTGAGACTCGACAGCAAATAACAAATGAGTTCTGATGGTAATTGCCCCATTCCTTATTATTTTGTGGTCTGTTCATTTCACCCAAGCGCCCATATCTACAGAAGCAAAAAATTCTTCCATGTACGAATTTTCACATTGCTGGTGACAACAAATGTGTCATCGTTCAGGGAGATGCCAAATGCTCTGCAGAAGGGCAAAGAAGCCCAGTTTCCATTCAGTATGCCTCTGTGGAAGAATGATGCATCAGCCTAAGGATTCAGTCTATGTTTGCAGACACCTATGGGAGACAGACAGCTCCTCTTTTTTTTGCAACTGTCACTTTGGGCATGAGACCATACTATGTCTCTCCAGCTGTCATTTTACCTGCACCTTGGACTGAAACTCCAACAGGACAGACCCAAGGACAACAACAACTGGTATAAAGGGACACAAAAAAGCTGTGGTTTTGCCCTAGCAGTACAAAAGCGTAGCTAAAACCCCTACCTCCCTCCCACTCTTTCTGGCATGCAGTAATGGAGCAACAGATGAAGTGACGGACCTCTCCTCTTAAATGACATTCCTGATCAAAGTATAGGAGGACCCCACCAGACCACCAACACAGAAAGGAACAGGAAAAAAACAAACAT
This sequence comes from Syrrhaptes paradoxus, assembly GCA_013400615.1. NCBI lineage: Eukaryota > Metazoa > Chordata > Aves > Pterocliformes > Pteroclidae > Syrrhaptes > Syrrhaptes paradoxus. The sequence continues at coordinate 9,442 of VZTO01022473.1, forward strand.
GGGCACTGAAGACCACCTCTTTTCTCTCTTCATCTCAAACTCTGAGATGGTGCTGGAGCTACAAGGCCAGTCTGAGGAAGTAATTTTCCTAGAGATTTTTCCTGTAGATCTTTATCTCTCATAACATAAATCACTTACTGTATGTTTTTGCGGAGAACACTGTTCTGGGTGAAAAGAAGTGCCAAACCCTTTTGGGGAATTAAATTACTTACCAATAGAAACTCATCTAGCCCAGAGCAGATCCTCACTGCTCAGACTTCCTTGCCTGCTTTGAAGCCTGCATTAAAAAAACCTTCCAGAACAACACAGTGATTTTGGTGTGAACACTCTATGGTAGATGAAGTCTAATGCCTGTGCGTGATAACAGCAAGCTTGTGATATTAGGTGTCATGAAGCCCACAGCTGAACATACATGTCAGACTGTCAGCACAGCTTTCATAGTCCAGTACAACTCTATATCAAAAGTCTTGCACACTACCTCTGGTTGTTTCTGGTTTGCTGATTAGGCTTTTGTGTATGTATGTGTGAGAGACAGACAGGTTGAGACCATGCTTCATATTTTTTATAAGTCTTTCTTTTGCTGTTGATGAAAAACCATTAACTTACCTGGAACCAAAGAAGACTTGTTCTGGCTGTAGCTGAAGGAAATCAAGGGACGAGGGAGCAACTGCACTTTGTGTCCACATTTGGTACATTAATAGGTTCAGAAACCGTTTGTAACTTCAGAAAACAAAGATTTCCAAGAGTGTTTCCTGGAGTGTGTTAAAGCAAGAGTAGCTAATATTCATAGAATATAATCATAGAATCGTTAAGGTTGGAAAAGACCTCAAGGATCATCAAGTCCAACTGTCAACCCACACCACCTAACTGACTAAATCATGTCCCTAAGCACCACATCTACACGTTTCTTGAACACCTCCAGGGATGGTGACTCCACCACTTCCCTGGGCAGCCTGTTCCAATGCCTGATCACTCTCTAAGTGAAGAAATTTTTTCTAATATCTAGCCTAAATCTCCCCTGGTGCAACTTGAGGCTGTTTCAGTAGGCTTTACTTTCAACAAACACCTTTTACTGTGTACTTACAAATGAACTTCTTATGCATTTACTGTCTTCCATGGTGGTCCTAAAACTTCATGTGAGCAGCTGCTGGTTTTACATATATTCTCAAATGCACCTCCTAGAGATAAATCAATAATAGCGAGTCATTATTTTCTAGCAAGAGGGGTAAGGGATTCTTATAAGGCATCTCTTTTCACAGATTAACTCTACCTGTCCCTCTGCGAAAAGGCAGCCTGCCAAGTTAGCCATTATGCATCACTCTATACCCACCACGGCAAATCAAGAAAAAAAGCTGCAGGCCCCAGCTGAGGTTTAGAAATTGTATGTGCTTATGTTTCAATTGTGTTAAAAGCACAAGATGTTTCTGTAAGAACAGCACCTGGTAGAGCACCTCGCTCATTCCCATTATGAAATCTGCAGTATGTCCATTTTTTATAGTATTATTATTTTGTAAGTTTGTGTAAATAAATCAATACTTTAAATGAGGTGTAGAGATGTTTTCCTAGGAGCTGAGAAAAATCTCACTCGTTTGCCTTTGTTTCTGACCCTGGTTGCAGTTAATGAGTCTGAGCTTCTAAAAGTTCCTGGCAGGATTCTCACCATCTTGAAAGGAGCCTGGATTTCACCCAGTTGCACTTCTAATACTGGCTTCAAAGCTGCTGCTGCTGCTGCTTACACGTTATACAAATCACAGTCTGTATCTTGGGAACAACCCATTTGCAACAATGCACAATGAGCTCTGCTGAACCTGAGTTACCCCCTTGTGCGATCATCTGAGGTCAGTGGTGGAGTTTTCTTTGCCTGACTTCCTAAGAAAGCGAGGTTTACATGCTCATGTTAGCTGTCTGTGTTTGTGCCTCCTGACAACTTTTGTATCTGTTGGCCCATGCAATAAAACTTGACAGAAAGGTCTTGGGATGTAACACCCCTTCCTGCATGGAGATGGAGCATCATGGGAAAATAGCTGGGAAAGCTTGACTTTGAGGGATGCTTTAAGGAAAAAAACATTTCCCGTGAACATGTCTGAGCTAACTTGATTTCTCTAGGGTTTATGTTATTATTTATAGTTAGTCTTACTTCATTTTAAGATATTTCAGTAAAGCTGAGCTTTTGGAGGTTTTTTTGGAGGGAAGGAGTAAGGTTTTAAACTGTTTACAGAAATTACAGGGGCGCTCTTCATTTGAGATCTGCACAGAAATATGTGACAAATTCGTGCTATCTAAGCCAAAAGGAAAATACTTTCTCCATTGGTGTGTTTGGCAAAGTACTGGAAATAACAAAATTCACACATTTTACAAAAAGGAGAGAACAAAGAGTTCCTAAACCATGGGATTTCATTCATTTCATACAATACTCTTCATATGAACACATAATACTAAACTTTTGTCAAGTTCATTACCTTCAACAGTGCTTAAAAGTTGGTAAGACACACACACAAATCAGAAAAAGCAGCTGGAATCAAATGCTGAATACAGGCACTTAGTACTAAGATACACAACTGAACGAAATTTCCTCCCTTTCCTTCTCCTTTGCCATTGTGGTTTTTTTAGGTAAAAGATACCTTTACAACCAAATAACTTGTTTTTTCTTTTTTGCAGCTTAGTCTTTAAAGAATGAGTTATATTATAAGCTACAGTGACCACAAAATCTGATTGCTCTTAACATTCAAACCGTATCATAAGAAATTCCTCATATTGTAGAAGAAATAGTAGTATTAATTCACTGGAGGTTTCTCTCAGTCCTTTTAATGTACAAGATATAAGTTGCAGCTCTGCAGTCTTCACCTGATGCACAGATAGAAATCCCCAGAATGTATAAAACATGTTAAGATCTTTTCAACTGCAAACACAATAATAATCATTTGATGAAAATATGTGTCAGCATTTCTGAACATTCGAGCGGAATATCCATTGCAGTCTGAAACAGTTGAAAAGTGATCAAAAATAAAATTCAAAAGATGACAGCATATTTTTTCCCATGATAATGCTTTTCTGCATTATTAGGCACCAATGTGGCATTTGCCAAAGTTATATCACTGTAGTCAATCTCTACATTTTTAAGTATTCCTAATTCCCCCCACTGCAGTCTGAAAATACTCAGATGATGGAGAATTCTCCTGTCCTGCTAATGAGCAGTATCTCTTAGGAATATCTGAATGACTCCTAGGACTATTTTGTATTTCTAAGATTTGAGGCATCAGAGGAAAAACATGTCTTTCCTAAAGAAGTCTTTTATTCCTTTCTTCACAGAGAGAGATGCCAGCAATACAAGAAGTTTTATCTTACCAGGATATTTGTCTCTGGTTTTGTGTGGATGCTAGAAACCAAGGCTATTTCATTAGTGGTTGCAGTCAAGCAGTCCAAAAAAGGTCAATATCTCAGAGGTTTTTGGGGAAAGTTTTCTATTTAAAGATTGCTTTAACCTCTAAAGCAGCACCTTCCCCTTTCCATTTCCACCACAGAGCCCTGCAGGTTCGGGGCCATGCAGGCAGCACTGTGCCCTGCCTGGCTGTGCTGTTCCGCTGAGCTGCCTCATGCACTGTTGCATGGCTCATGGCTCTGCATGGGAACATGAGCTCTGATGCTGGTGTCCCCGTAGAATCATCTAAACTTCTCCCAGGGGTCTTTACTTCTTCACTGAACACTTGCATTATGTGACAAAGATTTTCTGTTTTCAAAGCCAACTTTCAAGATGCTTACTTCTTTGTGTATTGTTTTTAACCAGGATTGTAGCTGCTAAAAGAGTGCCTGGGAAAAATAACACAACAGGCTATTTCTTATGGGATTGTGTTAAGAATTTTTACTTCAGTATTTTTAATTCAGTCAATACCAACTGAGAATTTTGAACTTAATAATAGATTTTCTTAGAGGATTTGATTGTCAGCCTTACTTTCTATGCTGAGTGTAAAGTTTAATCAACAGCTACGTGAAATACAATAAAAGGCTTTTGTGAGTGAAGGGGAAGACCAATTATCTCTAAGAGAAGATACAATGGATTAAAACTTCAGGGGAAAAAAATCAAAAGGAGGTTAAACAGTAGAGAAACTGCAGGTTTTCCAAGTTAGGTTGGAAGAGGCCGTGGGGAAGGATTGGGGAGTTTCCATTCTGGGAGAACAGAGGAAGGAAATGTCTATGAACAACATAGTCGTAACTGCTCCAGTCCTAAGATTATTAATAGGCTAGAAACCTTCCCAGCAACCATTCAGATTTATTTTTTTAATTATTCTGACATTTTTTAGTGTTACTGTATACATTACACTGTGAGGGTGACTGAGCAGTGGCACATGTTGCCCAGAGAAGTTGTGGAGTTTCCATCCCTGGAGATATTCGAAAGCCATTTGGACACAGTCCTGGGCATTCTGCTCCAGGTGGCCCTGCTTGAGCAAGGGGGTTGGAGCAGATGACCTCCAAAGGTCCCTTCCAATCTCAGCTGTTTTGTCATTCTATGAAATTTAATTAATCGAGTCTCTCCTCATTCATGTGAGATGTGAAAAAAATAAGGAATTAAAAAAGTAAGAGACTGTCCTTGGAAAAAGGGATGCATCACAACAGGTGAAGAGTGGGAAAGAGACCTTTGTGACAACCTCACTCTGTGAGAGGCCTTTGTGTGAGCTTGGCTCCTACTGAACACTGAAAGTTTCCTTGGGCTGAAGGATAAAAGATGTAATGGATTTAAGGGGCAGGACAGGCACAGAAAAGAAATCCATTGAGGGTCACTAAATACAGAAACACATAGACATCTATGGAAACTGGAGCTGAAAATTGTTAGACTGGGAGAATATTCAAAAGCTCACCTTTGCTTGCATGAAGAAAGGGCCTCAAGGTGAAGGGGGGGTGGGTCTTGCCACATCTTCTCCCCCCATGCATGAGCCAGGGGAGGACCAGCCACCTCTTCTCCCTGCCCAGGGTAAGCAAAGCCCAGCTCATGGCCCAAGGAGGACCTTGGCTGCCACAACAGACACCCATGGCAGAGAGTCAGGAGACCTGTCGTGGCTGGTGGTAGCAGATAAGGGTACATGCAGCCCATGTGACTGCCCCAGCTGTGAATAAAGCATCCATCAGCAAGAAATCAATCAGACATAGCTAATGATTCTTCACTCTGCAATTTTGGTTGTAAGTCACTGTTTGTGTCTTTTTTAAGCAGATGAAGTGACAGGTCAGTTATTGCAGTTGTTAATATTTCGCACTCCTGTTTCAAAATCAGCTTGTCTGCTGTCACAGGTCTGTATCATTCCCCTTTGCTGATATAGAGCAGAACCCTTTTAAATCAATCAATTATAAGCAGAATATTTTCCTGTGCCCTGTACTAAGGAAATGTATTCTAACTCAATGCAAATAGGATAAAACTATTAAAAAGATATTTCCTGTTCCATTCAAGGCTCATTCAGTCTTACACTACAGTATCTTATGCTGAAGTATGGACTTTGTTTCAGAAAGTTAATGTATTAAAAATCATAGAGTCCAGAGGGAGAAATGAACAAGGAAAAGCACAGAACTCACTTTGGTGGGTGTCCTCCTTAGCTGTACTGACTGAACTCCTTCGTTTGCTAAAGTTTTCTGTAGTCCGTAAGCGCAGGGTGACTGGCAGCTGTCGTGTAAAACACAGCATTGCACCATGGGCTTGGAAAATGACTGATGGGGCACTATGGTGTGGTGCTCAGTGTTTATCCACAGTGAAATGCAGTACTCCCAGCAGACTCCTATACTAAGGGGATGAGTGGTCCATGTGGACTGCAGAGGTGAGAAGATGACAGCAGAAGGGCAGGGCTCAGCCAAAACAGGAGTTACAACCCACACCTACTCCTCCCAGGTCACTACCTCCAAAACACAGAATGAAAACAGACCTGTAGAGGTGCACCACCAATGGCCCAAGGATGAGAGAAGACAACGGCTGAGCCAGGGCAGCCCTTCCCTCAGCACTCAGCACTCTGCCTCTGAAAAGCAATCTACACTAACGAGAGGGGTCCACAGAGGGCTGGTGTTGAAAAGTTGCTATGAAGTCTGAAATAAACTTTCTGAATTTAAGTTCTTGCTAAGTGGGAAGAACTGAACGCTATTCAGCGCCATTTTTGTCAAAATGCAGAAAAAATATTATTGAAATGCACAATTTATGCTGAATGTATTTAATAAAACCACCAACTTGGCTTCCTGGAGGAAAAGTCTTTATACAAATCATTGATATTCCCTGCAGGGAAAAAAAAATAAACCAGCAGTTACAAGACAGAGCTAAAGCTCTGTGCAGTGGGGTTATCTTTCTTTGTGTTTTTTTCTGACCACTGTGAGCTATGTGTGAAGTCTTAGTAAGTATTTGCTTAGTATGACTATTAAAAGATGTCAGAGGATGGGATTCTTTTCACAGAGCAAGAAATATTTTTCAAACCTACCATAGACTAACACTAGAAGTAAAAACTCTGAGATTATTGGAGTTACAGAGTCAGTAAAGACATTTCTGAGATATTAGTTGGTGAAGATATAAAAATCGAGTCATAGTCAATTTTTTAACTGAGAAGTTACTACAAAAAAGACCGAAATTCACTCTTAATGCATGGGCTGAAAATAATCAAGAACTAAACCTAAGAAAGGTCCAGCAGCTACAGATACATTGACATGAATCATATAATATGTTTAATTTTACAATAGCATGGGCTGTGATGTAAAATACATAGTTTGTGTTAATGAAACTAATTTTAACACTAATGTGGAAGTAAGTTATCTGTGTGATAATATAACCTATTTGTCCTGCTGTTATAATTTTGTCTGTATTGGTCCCTCCCCCACCATGGGATGATTCATCTCAATTTCACTGTCATCCTCTTAATGAAGTTAGCCAAGATCCTCCAGTATTAAATTACAGAGAGCACACAGGCAGACGATTTGGAGCTCTAAGCTCTTTAAACTGGCAGTCCCTTCTTGGGGCAAACCTCTTTATTAAAGATTTATTTTGTCTGCCCTTTGAAACTAGTGAATTACCATCAATTTGAAAGTTTTGCTAAGGTTATTCCCTGGCAAAAGAGGGGAAGTAGAATCAATTTCTGCTGCTGCAGAGCTGTTTCTTCTGATATCTGTATCAGGCAACCTTTAAAGAAATTGGATTGTAGTCAGGTTTCAGACAAGGCCATATTATATTTTTTTTTTCAGCATGACTGCAGTCTGGTTTATTTTAGAGCTGTTTAAAAATGGGATAATTAGTGCACCAACTAAATGAATGGCAAAAGGCTAATGCTGCCTTCTGCAGAACACACTTCACCTTAATCTGCCCCAGAAAGAGCCAGGGGTGGAGGATGGATGTTCCCATGGAGTGGGGAACGGCAGCACCTGGTTGGGTTGGCACACTTGATTGAAGCAGCAAAAACTGACCTCCTGCTCTTCAGATGCCTTGAGGATCCCTGGACCTCTCTGCTCGAGCCTTGGTTGCCCTCACAGCCTCGGCCTTTTCTGAACCATTTCCCGGGATGAAAACAGCGCTACAAACAAGGGTGAAAGGTCACTGCTTGGTCGTCACAGGTGGCTCATCTGTTGTTTTCAGTGGAACCCCCCTTCAGTATTGTTCAGCACAAATACTAAAAATTAACTATTTTCTCAATGTTTAGATGATTTTTGAGGCTTTATGAGGCAACAGTTGAAGTTTTGAAAGGGGTATAGCTTCTCTTAGCACAACACCCACATGAACTGGTCCTTAATTAGATCCCTAAGGATAAACTGTGTTGTGAATGTCTTCCCCTGAGCTTTGAACATGTGAAGTTTTAGTTTTCCTCCACTCACCCTCACTGTTTCAGGGACCCAGGGACCTGTGGGTGGCATGGGACAGCAGCAAAGGGACGCTGTGACAGCCAAGCTTGTGCCAACACCATCTTTGCTGCTGGTTGGGAAGGTTTCCTTATTCAAATTAAGTGGAAATCCTACATGTAGGGTTTGGAGCAGAGAACTTGCCTCTCTCATGAACACTGTGAGCAGGAGTTTTCTGCTCCTCATCCTGTGGTGCTGCACACCGGTCAGGAGAGTGTGATGGGCTTGTGAGAAAGGAAGAATTTTGAATGCTCTGGCTGTTCCTGTTGGCTGGTGTAGATCTCAAATCAGTATATCCTGACTCTTCTGAACTACAGCATCCTTCTGCCCATACACTGAACAGAGCAGAGGTTGCCCAGTCTCTGACCTGCAGCCTTTGTCTGGCCTCCAAATTAAAATCCTTATTCCCAGCCTCCTGCAGAAACAGGTAAGATGTGGGACTGGGGATCCCTCTGAGCACCCTTCTAACAGCTGCCAAAGGCTTGAGCCTGGGCTTCCTGGGGGCCCTGCAGCTCTTCCTGTCCCACATATCTTTTATCTGAAAATCTTTCACTTGGCTCATCAGAGAAAGAAAAGTTGATGGAGCAGTAGGATGGCAAAAGCACAGAACCACAGTCAGACCCCCTCGTGTGGCCGTGCCCGCATCTGAGGAACTCCCAATAGAGGCAGGAGAAGGGATGGGATATCCTTTGGGAGAACAGTGCTTGAAATCAGATGTGTATTCCTCCACTTCACTACTTTCTGAACAGCTTGCCTAAGAAAGCAAAGCAACGATGCTCTTAGTCAGTGGTTAAACAGAGTTTTACACCTTGCTGCAGCAGTACTAATAAGCCCATTTCTTGAGGTCCCAGCTAAATGCTAATGCAAATTCCACCGTATATGCCTCTTAAAGTTTCTCCTCAGTTTACATGAGAATTCGATTCAAAATTCGACTGTTTAGCAAGGAGAAGATATCTTTGAGTACCTTTCCTACCTTCTTTCTGAGGCTGTTTCTTCTTTTTCAGAGCACTTCAGCCACCCTCCCAGATGAAGGTTTTTGTAACAGCAATTCTGATTCCTGCAGAGTATTCAACTGGCCCCGAAAGGAGAGGAGTGGTATAGTTGTCTTCTGCCTTTTCAACAGCTGCAGTCCAGCCTCCCACATATCTCTATCCCATCTTTGCCAACCTGCTCTGACAGCCCCAGGGTGTTCCCAGTGCCCTTGGCTACATTTCTGGGACCTGTAGTTGTCTCTTATGGAAACCCTACTCTGGGATGCAAAGCTGGAAGAGAGGCAGTAAAAGGCTTTTTAACAGAAACCAGCAACAGGTAGCAATCCTGATCACCAGCCAAAGGTTTATTTATCTTACACAGGAAAAAAAAGAAATAAACCAACAGCAACAGAATAAGATGCTATGTGGCCTCCAGCACTGCAAGAATATCCCTTACTTTGTCCTTCATCTGCTGTTGTCATCTTAGATCAGAAATGAGTTGAATCCTTACTAGCATAGAAGGCTAATGGGGAAAACAGAGATTTTCAGTGATGTTTGGTGCACCTTTTAATCATTGTTAAAATAGAAGAACTGCTGCATCACTTGACAAACAGAAAAGATGCTGGCAAGTTCTCTCAATAAAAAATGAAACAATTTTGATCTTTGGGAACTCTATTCTATTACCTTTCAGAGCAACTGCTCTGCAGGTGAAATAATGAATTTGACATTTAGGGATATGGATGACAATTACTGTGTTTGGTTACTGAGACTGGGAAGCCACTTGCTTTTTTTACAGATGACTAATAGCTTAATTAATATTCATTTCAAGTCAGAGGTAGGTATCCTGTTGGAAGGTAGATCAATAGTGCCCATCACAATTTATAATGAAAAACTGTTGATCTTACATGCCACTCCCTGACGTAGGACTGAGGATTTACAGCACAGAGAATACACGAGGATATTAAAGTCTTGCACAGTGAGCTGAGGAGGTGGCAGACACTGAATACTTACTCAAATGTTAATTAAGAATTTTCCACATCAGCACACCTTTTCCACTTCTTGTCACTGCATATTGAAATATCATAGGATACTTCAAACCATTATTTTCCTTTTGCATATTTATCACAATTCTGAATATTTATTTTAATGTCTCCTGTAGATAAAAGATCATAAATCTTCCAGCTGAAAATATTTTCCAAGCAGAACATTAAAATATTTTGAAGATTTTGACATCATTGGGCTAACTCTTCTGAATCATCCTCTCTTCTAATCCTGATCTATGACTCACACCAGGAATGAGGGAGAGAGAGGGTTTTTTTCTTCTTGGAAACTCAAGAAGCTGGATTGGTAGAAGCATGTTGGAAGAGAGGACAGGTAGTCTTCAGAGATAAGAATGAACGAGACTGCCCTATGGTAAGGGAGAATTATGTACCCAAGTGAGTGGTAAATATCATGACAGAAAAAAATGTCCTCAGGCACAAAATTGGCAGGATTGTAGCCAATAAACAGATCAATGTACTTGTACTATTTCTAATAGAAATTGAGTCCCTCCAGAAATGGCAAGAGAGACATCTGAGCAGCCGTTTCATCTATGTAGCACATTTTGAAGAGCTGGAACCTGCATTTCTGTGACTTTCACAGGGTGCCAATGAAGTCACCACATCAACCTGAAAAGTAAAGTAGCATCCCCCAAAACATAGGCCAGCAGAAGAACTTTTCAGAAGTTACCTAAGTGGTTATTACTGGAGGGGAAAATTCTGGATCAATGAGTTACAGTAAAACCAGAAAGTAAAATTGTTCTGTAAGCACAGTGCTAATGGGACCTGGCTTCAGAGTTAGAGTCTTATGGTTGATGGATCAAAGAAAGCATTTTCCTTGAATGATGGCATCTGGACAACTCTCTCTCTTAAGTGGTTTCTCCAGTGGCCGGTAAGATATGAGCTCTCACTGCAGACTCTCCCTGCACGGTCTATACAGCCAGCTTTTTTTCACAGACTTTGCGAGAGCTTAATTTCTCTGATATAGCTAGAACTTTGTCAAACCTGTATGAAAACAGACAAGAGACTCAGTAGACTTCATCTTCACATTTCTGTTGATCTGAAAACTCTCTAACCATGTATTTAGAAAAGCCTTAATTTGAACATTTCTTTTAATGCAACTGCCTAATGTTTTCTGGTAATAGAATTTCTTCATCTCACTGTTAGTAATGCCATTTACTGACAGGCATTTTGAGAGCCTGGATTTTATCTACCTGGTGACATTTTAATGTGGTCTGAGAGTCACAAAATTTTTGCCAGGCATCCTGTGAAAATCAGGACTTTGGAGAGATGGTAAAATCAAATACTCAGAATCAGTAATTGTTTTTGAAATCTTGGTTTATGCTGGTATTAAAATTTAAAAAAAAGGGGGGGGGGGAATGGTAAAGCCTGTTAGGCAGGAAAAATACCTATGAGTAAGAGCTACCATCAGGTGCAACCCACATGTAGACTTTTCTTTGGGCTGTACAGCACGGTCTAAGCATGGACAGGCTCCAGCTGAGGTTTTTCTGGAGACAGTGATTGCCTGCAGCATCTCCAAGAAACAGGTCTGTTTCAGGACCTAAAGTTTAGAGAACGTTATACCTATAATACTGTGAAATTATTAAAAACACATTGCCCCATAATGCTGCCAGTAGCACTTAGCATTATCTGCTCCTTAACTTTCATTACAAGATAGTGAAAGCTACTCATATTTGTCTTAAAGTGTGATATGAATTGAAAAGATTCCAGTAAAAAATGAATTTTATTAATGTCTTGAGGACTAATGTGGCACCAGGCACTGGCAACTTCCTCTGGAGACCAGAGACAGGCTTTGGAGGACTGTGAAAGAGAAATTTCACTGAAATCTTGACCAGAACTGCAAAAGAAAACTGTGACTTGAGTGATTATAGTAATTAAACTGGTATTTTTTTCATATAATAACACAATGGCAAGTCCTTCAGCTTTCCTTTGTTTTCCCAGAACAAAATTGCTGTGGCCATGGAGAAGGAGAAAAGAACATCTCTCCAAGTAATTTCAGTCAAATCTGACAGTGGATAAATTTGCAAGCGGTGATGTGTGACGTGAAGTTTTCACCCAGTTTTTAATTAGAAACCAAATTTATGGTCTAGCTGTTACACAGAAATAGCATCCTAATTCATTTAAAATCTTAATTGAAAGTCACTTCAAAGGATTCCAGTCTTTCTTTCTCCAAATATTTTCAGAGGCTGTGTCTGGTTAAAAACGTGTACTATCCTTTTTTATAATCCCATATGTCCCAAGCCTGGTCATAGTCTTTCTGCTAAGTCAGTGGGGACAGAAATGAGTCTGTGGGATAAAAGTTTCCTTTAAGGTTTTATGGGTTACTGATAATATGAATGCCAAGGCCATTCTACTGTGTGTTTGAAAGAAAGACTAAATCTTTGCTGATCTCTCTGTAGCAAGCTAGAGAGTGCACTTAACTTTCATTAAGGAGAGATATACTGTGTAAGCAAGGCTGACACGGGTTATTTACTGCTTAATAAGCACCAAGCTGGGCCAGCTCACTTTATTTTGAAACTCAGTTTTGGTATTTGGTCCTTTCTGCTTTGCTTTGCCCATCCTTGGTGAGGTGTCAGGGTGCGGCCCCTATGCGAATCTCTTTGGGCTGGGTACAGACACACCGGCCATGCTCTATGGTCATTTTTGGGCAGCCCAGCTGAGAAGGGTCATTGCTGTGGCTGTATGAGAGATGTTGAAGTGGCTGATGTTTTCTGGGAAATAACTCTCCAAGATTTCCTTAGTTGTAGATTTTTTTTTTTGGCCTCAGTTTGGGAAATGATGGCACTGAATTCAAGTCCCACAAACTTTAGCAGGCACTGAGAATAAGCAACACCTCGCAGAAACAGCAGAATAAAGAAATGTGAAGGGGACAGACAGGCAAGAGAGTAAAAGCTATTTCATAAAATTGCAGAATCATTGAAGTTGGAAGGGGTCCTCTGGAAATCATCTAGTATTTGTATGAACAAGAGGCTGCAGGATGATGTTCCTGCTCCGGCTGCTCTAGCAGAGAAATCCTTACAAGCTGCTGTTGGAGTGGGATTTCCCACAGTGACCCTGTGAGATGTTTCAGAAGCCTTTCTCTACAGGGGAAGAGCTGGGGCCAAGTGGCTTTAAGTAATCGTGTTTCATAAAACTGTTGAAAAAAACATACCTATCTTGCACCGGAAACAAATTGGCAGGGAATGTGTCGAAATAAGTGAACTGTTGGATAAGTTTCAATTCTTGATTCATTTTTTCATTTCCTTTTTTCTTTCTCTTGAAATGCCTCTCAAGGTGTAAAAAGGCCAAGTGAAATGCAGAGAGCTGAAGCCCACTGAGCTGTGTGCAGCCAGGTGCTAATGTGTTTGCTGTCACCAAGCTTCCTGCCTCAGCTTCCGTGATCACTGCTGACAAAACAGAAGAATCCAGCAATTTCCTAATCTGGTGGAATTTTGCCTCTTTCAGAAATAGATCTTTTATAACCACTTTAAAATTTGTACTGGAAAAGCAAGAAACACTTTTTCAAGGAGAAAGTAGTTATTTTGCACATTTCATTTGTGTGGACATGCTGAGATAAAAGTTACCTAATATTCCATAGACCAATGAATTCCCACGGCTTAAAAAACACTGGGTAACAGACTGGGTTTTGACTTTCCAACATGAACCTTTTGTGTCACATATGCCACCTCTACTTCTGAAATAAGAAAAACCCAACTTCTGAAAACCTACCCATATGACATAAATCCATACCCAGCCCCCAGACAAGTATTTCTCTGCAGAAACGATATGCCACATCCCTCTGGTGATAAATGAGAGACTCAGTCCAAGAGGGAAGGAGAGAAGATAAACAGCCTAATAAAGTACTCCTCCTGAATAATTAATCAGATTAAAAATACAAGGTGATATATGTATTCAATAAATTGGGTTTATCTTAATTATATGAACAGAAATTAACAGGTGTTACTGGGTCTCCCATAGGATGCCGGGTTGGTGCCAGGGTGATGCTGAAGCAATGCCAGACAATGCCAGGCAATGCCAGGTCAGTGTCAGAACAGAGTGGAGGCAATGCTGGGGTGATGCCAGGCTGTGCCAGGGTGGTGCTGGGGCAATGCCAAGTGATGCCGGCCAATGCTGGGTGATGCTGGGGTGATGCCAGGGTGATGCTGGGTGATGCCAGGGTGATGCTGGGTGATGCTGGGNCCAGCACACAAAAGGGGCCCACAGGAGCGATGGGGAGGCACTCTTTATCAGGGAGTGTGGTGATAGGGCAAGGAGTAACAGCTTTAAGGTGAAAGAGGGGAGATTTAGATTAGATATTAGGAAGAAATTTTTTACTGTGAGGGTGGTGAGGCTCTGGAACAGGTTGCCCATGGCAGGGGGTTGGAACTCGATGGCCTCTCCGGTCCCTTCCACCCCTAACCGCTCCCCGGTTCTGCCGGGCGCTGCTGGGCGCTGCTGCGGTGCGATAGCGCCACCTGGCGTCCCGCCGCCGCCACGGTAGCCGGGAGGGCTCTGCGCCCCTCTGCGGCCGCCGCAGCAGCGCGCGCCCTGCGGGTCCCACCCCGTGCCGCCGCCCGGGCAGAGGCTGCCGGCAGTGGCCGCCGTGCAGCCAGCGGCTGGGCTCTGCCGCCGAGAGGGGTTTGGTGTGTTCCGGCTGAACACAGCACTGTCAGCAGCGGCTGTGAAAAAAAGAGGGCAAAGCAAAAAGGGAACCAAAGGAAGGCCTACAGCTCATTCGCTCTTAATGAAATTGTAACTATTTATTTACTGTGGTAAAATATCAGTTTAACAAAAACATACAGCTCATTACCAAAAGATGCTTTGGTTTGAAGCTTTGCTATTATTCTGTTTCTTGGAAGATTTAACCTTCACTTTCCTAAATTGTTGATCCCTCCACCCCCAGCTGCTATCCTTACTAGTGTTGCTATTGTTCTGGTGTAAACAGACTAGCCACCCAGGGATAAAATGTTTAGTTTTGTTTTGTTTTGTTCTGTTCTGTTTTGGTTTGGTTTTTTAGCACAGTGAAGTTAATTTCTGTCCAGAAGTCAGATGTGCGGTAGTGGGGATACTGTGTCACTGCAGTGTGGCCAAGTTCCCTCCAGAGCTGATGGCTTCTGGGCACACCTTTGGTTTGGGAAGATGCTTGAACAAAGTGACTCAACAGCTCTGTGGATGCTCGCTGCAGCATCCACATTTTTCAAAATGTGCAAATGCATTTTATGGCACATCCTTGATATTCCCTGTTAAGTTTATTACCTTTATCCCCCTGGAATTTATCCTCAATAACTGCTCAGGGCAGAGCCAAGACTCAACAATTATTCTCTCAATTTTTCTTTTTCTAAATTTGTAAAAGCATTTTACTTTCCACTCTGCTGACTTTTTTGCCCATAGTTGCCTATTTTTCCAGATCATGTAAACGACAGCTCCAGGGGCTTCCCCTCCATGCAGAGAGCCCTTTTCCATGTACCGTTTTCCTCCTGCTAGAGACGGCTCAGGGGAGCAGCCTTGGCCTCTGGATTTAAGGACCACTCTGCCCATGTAGTCAACTTTGTTGACGTTCACCTCCTTCACATTACACCATTCCTCCAGGAATAGTGGATTTCGAGACAAAGGTATTATGCAGAGCAAGGATGATGCCAAATATATCATTCACCCTTCCCAAGTCTCCAGAGGCTTCCCAAGCCACAGCAAATGCCAGCAGGGAAAACTGCAAACTGCCAAGTTTTTTGTCTCACCGTATGCTGGAGCTGGCTGTTGTAATGTAAAGTGCTTTAAAGGGGATGGGGAGGGTAGCAGGATCCAGAGGCAAGAAGTAGGAGTATATTAGCTTGTGGAAAGAAGACAGAGTCAAGACCACTTCTCACCAGTCATCTGTCTACAAGGACTGAGAAAAACAAGGTATGTCCCTTCCAAGTTCATTTCCATCATGTCCAAGTGAGAGATGGAGGATCAGCAGAGAAAAAAAAAAGATGTTTATTTCCAGATGAAGTCTGAGGTGGGGAAGGACTGCAACCAGGGTATGGCAGCGTGGGCAGACCCACAGCAATGTGGCGTAAGGGGCTAAAGAAGGAGAGGATGATGTGTCAGGCGCTGTTCATAGTGAAGGCCTGCTGCTGGCTGATGAGGGCAGTGCCACTGGGGGAGGCAAGGATCTCCTGTAGAAACTGCATTCTCCTCAGAAAGCTTCCTGCTCAGTAAAATCAACTCCTGGTTATGGCCGGGGAGCCCAAGTCCACCAGGGAAGTGCTCAATATTGGCATGTTTTCACAGTGCTCCTGTGTATTTCCCCAGGACCCCGAAGGCATCAAACCATCTGATTTCTAGGGATGAATGAGCCGTTTACAGTTTGGGACAGGAATGCGGTAGCAATGTCCATCCAGAGCCCACAGGGCATGGTCACTTCATCCACCTCCACCTTCCAGGCACTGAGCAATACCTGACACAAACCTTTACCCTGAGCCTGGGGATGCAGCTGTGCAGAAAGTCTTATCCCTGAGTGCCCTCTAATGTCCCCACTGACCCCTATCACTATCTCTGAGTCCATCCCCAGATAATCCCTCCTAGCACCTTTTCTAATTTAATCTAAATAGCTGCTGGCAAACCCACTAATTCTGCTTGTTAATTCTCCAGCCTCTCTGCTCTCACTGGCTGCTAACACAAAGCTGTCCCCTTTCTACTGGTGAAAGAGCCTTACTGACAGGGCAGAAGTCACACGTGCCCAGGCATGGTGAGAAATAGAGGCATTGCAAGGAAGGAGTGCATCAGCATGGTACCTGGACAAAAGGTAGATTGTCTGCTGTTGAGATAAATCCTGTACACATGTTAATGAAGACCATATGCATCTGAGTCCAGGTTTCTAGCTTGTTTAAATATTTTTGCAGTGCCCCTGCAAACCTTGATTGGGTAGAGAACAAGACTAAACCACCAAAGTCCCAGTGAGATTAAATTAGGGAAATGAAGCACAACATAAATGTCATTTTTTTTCTTTTTTTTTCCCCCTCCGCATTTAGACATGTTTCAGTAAACCTTTTGTGATTGTTTCTGGTACCATTGACATTAGTGAGTTCACCCAGAGAGTAGAGCTGCTCAGCCCTGAAGCAGAGAGCCTACCAGAGTGAGCACAGCACCTCCTGCCATATGCAGAAGTGATGAAATCTGGTTTTCTGCACTTTTTTACTTATGTGGTTTCTTTCATGGACTCTTTCTGTGAGCACATTTACAAGATTTCTGTTCCATCAGGCATCTTGCTCCGTGTTTCAGAGCATCTGCAATGCTCCTCTGCTAGCTGCCTCCTTAAAGCTGCCCAGCAGCATTCAAAGGCTGTGGGAGAAGAAGATGGGAGCAAACATGGTTTGATAGAACAAATCTAGTTTCATTTAAGAAAGAAGCTATTATTTTTATTATTGTTCCACAGGAAATTTATAAAATGGTGCAAGGGTAATGATTCATATTCTAACTAAGAGAATTCACATTCTTTTTAAAAAAAATTATGTTTTACCAATGGATTATTGGGGAAAAAACACCAGGATGTTAAATGTGTTTGATTCATTGTGAAAATAGCTTTTATATTTATATATATATATTCATATTCCTCACTCCAGAAAACAATGTTAGTATTGTTTTAGTGTAGAATTTTTTAGATACTTTAGATACAGTTGAGAAGTGGGTCATTTTTTCCACCCCAAAAGCCCCAAAGAACAAAACCTTTCATTACTGAGACTCTGCACGCCTTGTATAGGTTTTAAGTCAGTTCAATGTAAAACTGATTCAGATTTGTGAGTGGTGAAAATAGCAACAGCAACAACAAATCTCAGATATTCCCTTTGCATGACTGGGTCAATTACTTCCAAAAAATCTAATTAACACACAGAGTCTTTTCTCTTACTCCTACTCCTGCTCCTGTCTTAAGTCCTTTAATTGCCTGTGAAAAAGTATCTACGCTGAGCAGCTGCGACATGGAAGAGCAAAACCAGAAATGACACAAGTTCAGTGCTCCACGTCTACTGGGATAAACAGGAGGCCAAGTCACTATGTGACGCTAATGAGTTCAAGTATTGGTACAAACACAACGGGCTTACAACATTCCTTTTTGCAGTTTGCGTGGCGATGGGGTCATACAACCCAGCTCAGTCTCAATCGTGGAGGAAAAAACCTTCCCCCGCTCCCAGCCTGACGTGTCTCAGGCTCCCTGCACGGCTGCATTCATCACCAATTAGGATGACACTTGACAAAGCAAACCCTTCTGGCAATGATCTGTTTTCCATTTACCATGCTACAATAGTTTTCAGCTTACCCAAACAAATTAACATTAATTTTAGGCTGCCATGGAAAACTTCTTGAATCATAATTAGCACGTTACTATGCATTGCCTGAGTGATGGCGTGTAACAAATAATTCCATCCTTTGAAATATATGGGTCTTTCTCAGAGGTGAAAAAATATACCTCCTTCTCCACTACAAGATAAAAATGTATCTTAAAGGGGAAGAAAACCCACAGCTTTCACCTTGAATAGGGCTAACTGAGGGGAGCGGGGAGCATGCATAAAGGCAGGCAGCAAAGCTGCCGTTGGCACTGAGGCACATGGAGCCTTCTGCTGTTTGCAGCCTTCCCAAGATCCACACGAGCAATAAGCAACCTCAGCACCTCTGAGAGCGAAGATTTTGCTCTGCAGCTGTGGGACAGGAATGTGCTTGCTGAGAGGTCAGTGGATCAGAGCAGGGTCCTGGGAGCCAACCTGCAGTGTGAGGCACGCAGCCCTGACACCGACTGCCACCGAGAAGAGCAACTGCATTTTGGTCCCCAAATGAATGCGTGTGAAATGGGGAAGAGGACAGCCTGAATGCTGCACGTGTTTTTCTGTCTGTCTGCAAGTTGGTGCTGTCCTCCAGTAAACCAGGTTTGAATGAAGATCTTTAATCTCACCAAAATTGAGTCCAATTCCCTTCCCCGGAATTTTTTTTCCTTTGCACATACACCCTGTCTCAGAAGTACTGTAGCCCCAGTCCCATGGGCTTGCTGCTGGTTTCAAGGACCAGAATGGTTTGGTAGAAGTTCACACAAATATTTGAACTTTACATTTCTCAGTTTGATGGTCATCTTAAACCTCTGTGGGTCCATCTGTCTGCTAGAATTAACTTTGTAAACTAAAAGAGCTGATCTCCCACGAGGGTAAATGCGTTAAAATGTCTGTTGCAGAATCTGTCAATGAGGAGAAAATAGATGCTACAGATATTTGATAGAAGATGTGTAAGGACAGTTATTTACACTTCTGCATACACTTCCAACTAATTTCAGTGGACTCATGAACATTTGGGGACCGAGTTAGCCGTCTGGCAGCGTTCCTCATTTGAGCTGTTCCCCAGGAACCATTTCCAGACTCCATTTTCTGGATCAGAAAATGCATGGCAATGAACTGCTATGCAGCTACCATGATACATGCAGGCCAGTGTGAATTGATTTTCACAGCAAGAAACCACTAAGGTTTGAGAAGATTATGGATCACAGGAAAAGGACATTTCTACAGATTAGATTAGAACTAAGAAATGTGAATCCTTTGTTGAAAAATATGGCTGTTTATGAGATGTGATCTGTGGTTGCTGCTAAAAGAAATGTTTAGAGACTGATTTCAAAAGCAATGTGCATGTTTCAAGCTCCTTCGGCCACAAGAAAAACTTGGGTTTCAGGATAGAGCAGGAGCCACTCTTAGTTACGTAAAGAGACATTGTAGAGACTCAGGGCAAAATGGGCTTTACGCAGAGAACCCTGAGGCAAAAGTAGCCAGGGAAATGGTAATTTATCAGGTGACGTCTAATGTGTTTCTTATACTTTCGAATGGCCAGACTGGGACAGGCATGTATCATGGGGTACTGCACAGCAGCCCAGTGAGCCCTTTGGCTGCTCCACTGCAGCACTGATGAAACCCAGGCTGGGCAGGGATGCTCCTGTGTCTGGGAAGAGCAGGGTCACAGAGAGAGCCAGGGCATTGCCAAACCCCAAGACGGAGCACTTGCCTCAGCTGTATCCCAATGGGGCATCAGGTTGCAGCATCCCTGCCTCCCTAGATGGCATGCGAGCCAGCCTGATGTGCTGGTCTGAGCTAAGCACACCAGTTGTATAGCACAGGCTATACAACAGCCAAGTTGGCTCCAGACTCAAACCACCAGGGCCACACAAAGGGGTGAGTTGTAAGGAAGAGCCCATCCATGCTAACAGAGTGTGCTCATAAATCCAGCAAGCAGAGGATGCCTCTTTGCTCAGTGTTTGTGCAGTGTTCAGGGCATGCTACTGAGCTGGTTTAAATCAGTGCAACTGCTCTGGCATTCGTGCGGTCATGCAGATTTACAGCAGCTGAAGATACAGCCCATTATTGGCAACTAACTGTGTTCTAAGGTTATAATTTCAGCGGGAGGAAAGCCCAAGTGCTTTATGTGACAATTAGAGCTTCCATGGGAGAGTGATAGCCACACGAAGCCTAATTTCCCTCTCACATAACGTACATTACATTGCACCTGCCTCCCAGACCTGTAGCCCTGCCCAAGCTGTCACTGCTGCCACCTTGTGCAATTTTTTCTCCCAGGTCTGAATTTGATTTTTCCTTTTATGTTTCCACTACTTCTTTTTTCCAGATGTGGCACAGGTGTGGCTGCAGTGCTGCACAGTATTGCCCAACCTGTTTGCCACCGCAGACTCTCCCCACTGCTTTGGGAGAGACCATTTGGGGTCCGAAAGCAGCATGTAGAGGTGCCCCTCAGGTACCATGGCTGTAGGAACCAGCTGAAGTCACAGGCGCAGGCACACCACACAGATGTGGTCCCCAGGTACTGAGGCAACTTGAAGACCTCATGCTACTTTATTGCCTGGTGGTACCCAAACTGATGGACTTTAGCTCTGTTTTACCTGTAAGCTAAATGGTTAGGCGTGCTGCAGTCACAGCTTTGTTACACCACCTCTTTTTTATTAAAGCAGCAAATCTCAGCAAATTGCTTTCTGTTCCTAGCTGGAAAGTGATACAATTGCACTTTGGAGCTCAGGGCTCACATTTGTTTTTCCCACGGTGTTTTCAGCGTCGCAGTCTGGCTTTTACTGCATTTACTGTGCTATCTGTCTCTCAGCATGCATATGTGCCTACTCTCTTTCACCCCTCTTACACCACCCAGTAACTCCCCATACACTCATGCACTCCACCAGCTTGTCAACCAAGAAATCAAAGGAAAAACACATAAGGACCATCATAAAGATGTCCTATGTGTTTATGCTGCTAAGCATAGCTTAATCATTTGAATTTATTATTGCAACACTTCTATAATAAGTCTATACTGAGTTATTCAGGATATTTTTCTTAATAAGCATTACAAGCACTATACCCACCTGTGAAGGATAAGAAAGCAGGTGTGCAGATGCACTTCATGTGTCTTTGGGAGGCAATAAGTTCCAGCTGGGACCATTCACCTCCCTACCACCCCCAGCTAAAAGTGAGCAGGATGTACTCCTGATGAGAGGTTTTGTGGTTGTTTCTGTCTCAGCTATGTTGGATTTCAAGGTTTGGGGGTGATCCAGGGGAAGCTATACCCTGAGGACTGAGAAGCAGAGATTGTCAGGAAAAGGTATTGTTGTCACTGGTTGGGGGCTCAGAGCATCTGTGGTTGTAGGGGCTGTTCTGCTCTGTGGGGTTGAGTTGCTTTTTGAGAGGCATGGCTCCCTTCCTGTGACCTGGGCTGACTTCCTTCTTCTCCCACTTAACCCCTTACTTTCTTGCCCTTCATTAGGCTTTCTCCTTTCTTTAGATACTGTTTTTTGGAGTAAGTTCTGGACCAAAGGTTTAAAAAGAAATATAAGAGCTGATACTTGAATGTTATAACTCTGCTTGGTTTACTTCTATCTTTTTTTTTCTTTTTTCATCCTTTTCCTCTGCTGGTCTCATGTATCCATATCCTAACAGCTCCTTTTAAGTGAGGGCTGAGTTGTTTGTGTGTTGCCAGAACAGTGGCTTTCTCTTAGATGTTTGTCTTCAGGCACTGTTCTAACATGTGCAAATTATGATGATGATGTTACTATATGTACTTTGTGACTTATTATTGTTATCCCTTCCCCAACTAATAACTGCTTGACCTGTGGTTAATTAAGTGACATACAAAGCTATTTCCTCTTATTGTGTTTGTAAAACTTCAGAAATATGGAATCATCTGAATAACTCCAAACCCTAGATTGCAGAAACAGGGCTCATATTAAGCTTAACCAGGGAGGAAATCCTCAGATTCAGTCATCATGAATTAATTGAATAAGGAAAAAATCATAGAAGGAAGTTGTCATTTAAATGATTGCTACTTGTTCTGCAAATGCATAATCAGGGTCTACAGCTAAGTGATTTATTGGGTCCTGTAACACACGGTTTCAAAAGCAGAGTGGAAATCCTCACAGGAAACAATGGTACATAATAGAGAGGAGGATTTTTTGTTTTAACCCTTTTATGTTACTGGTGACTATAGAATCAAATGTTGAAATTCTAAAGAGCATTTTTTTTTTTTAAATAAAGCCTTTAAGTAAGATATCACTGGTTATATATTCAAATGAAGGATTAGAAAGAAACAGAAAGGTTTTGTTGTAGTTTTGGGTTGTGTTTGTGGTGTTTTTTTGTGGGTGGTGGTTTTTTTAATGCTAAAAAAGAACACAGATAACATAAAAACTGATAACTGATGCTTTCTGTGTTTTTCCTCTTCACACCTTATCAAATACTCAGTATTTATTCTTTGGAAAGTAAAATTCAAAATCAGCAGCTGCAAAGAATTTGGTTTTTAGGGAGTGATAGTGCTTTGTCACCTGTTTGCCTTTTAAGGTGTCTGTGTAATGACTTGGAGGTAACACTGGTGGTGGACCCCACTAGACCTGCAGGGGTGACTTCATCTCCCTCATCTCGCATAGGCGAGTGGGGAGAAAGGACAGACCTGAGTGATGGGTGGGGATGTAAGAGTGCAAACTTCTGCTGCAGGTAAAATATGACATGTCTTGCAAAACCTGTTGGGTGTCTGTTTAAGATAAGAGTTTTTCATAATGCAAATTGTAAAGGTCTGTGCATCTTTTTCATAAAG
>VZTO01022473.1:33190-52398 GCA_013400615.1 Syrrhaptes paradoxus
CAAATTATGATGATGATGTTACTATATGTACTTTGTGACTTATTATTGTTATCCCTTCCACAACTAATAACTGCTTGACCTGTGGTTAATTAAGTGACATACAAAGCTGTTTCCTCTTATTGTGTTTGTAAAACTTCAGAAATATGGAATCATCTGAATAACTCCAAACCCTAGACTGCAGAAACAGGGCTCATATTAAGCTTAACCAAGGAGGAAATCCTCAGATTCAGTCATTATGAATTAATTGAATAAGGAAAAAATCATAGAAGGAAGTTGTCATTTAAATGATTGCTACTTGTTCTGCAAATGCATAATCAGGGTCTACAGCTAAGTGATTTATTGGGTCCTGTAACACACGGTTTCAAAAGCAGAGTGGAAATCATCACATGAAAGAATGGTACATACTAGAGAGCAGGATTTTTTGTTTTAGCCCTTTTATGTTACTGGTGACTACAGAATCAAATGTTGAAATTCTAAAGAGCATGTTTTTTTTTAAATAAATCCTCTAAGTAAGATATCACTGGTTATATATTCAAATGAAGGATTAGAAAGAAACAGAAAGGTTTTGTTGTAGTTTTGGGTTGTGTTTGTGGTGTTTTTTTGTGGGTGGTGGTTTTTTTAATGCTAAAAAAGAACACAGATAACATAAAAACTGATAACTGATGCTTTCTGTGTTTTTCCTCTTCACACCTTATCAAATACTCAGTATTTGTTCTTTGGAAAGTAAAATTCAAAATCAGCAGCTGCAAAGAATTTGGTTTTTAGGGAGTGATAGTTCTTTGTCACCTGTTTGCCTTTTAAGGTGTCTGTGTAATGACTTGGAGGTAACACTGGTGGTGGACCCCACTAGACCTGCTGGGGTGACTTCACCTCCCTCATCTCACACAGGCGAGTGGGGAGAAAGGACAGACCTGAGTGATGGGTGGGGATGTAAGAGTGCAAACTTCTGCTGCTGCAGGTAAAATATGACATGTCTTGCAAAACCTGTTGGGTGTCTGTTTAAGATAAGAGTTTTTCATAATGCAAATTGTAAAGGTCTGTGCATCTCTTTCATAAAGAGCCTGTTGATTTTCGGTAAGACTTGCTATGAAACATATTGATATACTTTAGTGTAAATCTTCCCTTGTGTCTTCTGAGTTTTCTTACTACAGTAAATTCTTGGTAATGATATCTCTGCTTCTGAACAAATCATATTGTAGGTTCCTGATGCCTTTTTCTTGAAATTCTAATCCGCTTACACATCATATAACAATCCCTGCACCTGAAATAAGAGTTGGTGACATTTAAAAGAAGCAGAGGAAGCCCTACAAGTGAGACATTTGCTTGCCTGTGTAATGAAATGTTATAACAGGCTGGGAGAGGGAAAACTCGTAGTGGCAAAGTAAAAGAATGGTTCTAACCAAAACAGCATTTGCTCTTTGTTGTTTTTCAGTGTCTTCTCCCCTAAAGTGAGGAGAAAGGCCTGTTTCAAAAAAATAAGTGGCACAATATGGCTTTTGAAGCTCTTGGTGGCAGTGAAGTGTCACAAATATTTCCACATAGAAATTGCGATTGGATTCTTCACACTAAGTTGAGAGTGGAGTCTGAGGATGTGTAACTTGAGTCACCCCATGCTGGCCAGAGGCTCTGTCTGGTATTCTTATACATTATTTACACTGGCTGCCTTTAAATATCACACTGGGGATTTGTCTGTGCATTGCTTGAGTTTATGTTCGGATAAAGGGTTCAATGACTAAGGTAACCAAAAGCAAAGTATATGTTACCCTGGAATCCCTTTACCTTCTTTGTATGCAGTTGCAGCAACTCACCTCCCTGTAAACCTTTCTGTTCAGTTAGTGTTCAAGCTTTCGAAACGTACCTGGTAATTTGCAGCCTGACCCTGAGAGGGGAGGAACACTAGCTCCCTCACCCCCCTTCTCGCTAGAGATGTAAGTGACTGAATACCTCTGGTTTGAAAAGAAAAGTAAATGCCATGACCAACTTTGTGCTGCTTAAGGGAATGCCAAGGTGCTCATCTAAGCATGTCTCTAATAGCCGAGGGAGGAAAGGTGTGGGGGGGCTCTGCCTGCAAACCAGCCAACGAGCAGTTATCTACCCTGCATTGCCTGCTGCAGCTCAGGGAATATTCCCATTCTCATCTTCCTTGTCCTGATAGCTGCTGAGAGCAATTAAGGGTAGGGAGGTGCTTCATGTCTGGTATAAGACTGTCTGCAAGTGTTTGCAGAAACTGGAGTGGAAGGAAGTGAAGTTTTCACCTGAGGGGATCAGAGGGGAAGAGTTTTTATGAAATGAAGTAGAAAAATTCAAAAGAAAATGTGTTTACAGAAAGCTTGTAAAATCTTGTTTTCAAAAAGGACAGCATTTTTTACCTGACTGCAATATAGACTTACAGTTCATCTCTGTTAGGTAAGAGTCTTCCTCCCCTTTTCTTTCCAAGAGGAAAGTTTGCTCTACTGCTGAGCAAGTTCACTCAGTTGTGATTTATGCTCTGCGTTTATCACTTGGCTGACTTTGCTCAAAATGTAATTATTACTTAAATTATTCTGTCCCAAGACAGACAGTCTCTTCTATTAGATAGCATTATGGGACATTTAAATGGTTTTCTGAGTTGCTTTAGGTACTCCTACACTTGCTTTATTTATTACCTGTAGCTCAGGAGTTCCAGGTGGGGTGGTCCACAGCCTATGACAGTAGAGGTGGCTTTCCCTCTACACATGTTACAACACTGCAGAATGAACCTTGCTAGCCTTTGCAGCTCTCTGGGAGGTTGGCATGGGCCAGTAAATAGTTATGGGCTCAGTCATGATTCTTATGTGGAAAAGCAAACTATTTTGTGGATGTTGCCAGAATAGTCAATGGGACTCTGCAATCTAAATGTTGTAGTGGTGAGGGTTGTGGACCTGGAATGTGCGTAAGGTGTCTTTCTTTATGGACTCATTTGGGCTTGTTCGTGTGTTTTATCCTATCAGCAGTTCCTGCTGTCTGCTTTCAAGGGAACACAGCCTGGACCTGTAGACTCTTTCCTGCATTTGTGTGTGTTGTTACTTCTATTTGCATCAGATAAGGGCAGTTGTGAACTTGCTAGTTACAGAACAGGCATGAGTGATGGGGCTTAAATCCAGTTAACTTTCAACTGGTAAGACCACAGTTAATATATTTTCTTTGTTTCACCTTCTTTTCCCCTTGCTTCCCCCAGTGGGAAAGCAGCACTTTTTGTTTCCATGTTCAGTTGAACACTTTCTTCACTAAATATTTCAGAGAAACCTTAAATGCTCCAGACTGCTAGCAGAGTTGATTCTCCTGGGGCAGCAGAAGTACCTGTTTCTCACACTCAGCACAGCACAGCCAAATCCTGCCAAGGAAGTTAGAAGTCGTGGGGCAGGGTAGCACAAATGTACACTGTCACAAGGTGCTTGGGTTGCTGGCTTATTGGGCCTCTGCTAAGCTGAGCTGCTCTACTGAAAACACCTTGTGCTTTTTCTGGAAAAGCCTTACTGAGAGAAAAGCTGTGTGGCAATCAAGGTCTGGTCATCCCATAGCCCTTTTGTCCTCAGCAAAACACGCAGCCTGCTCTGATCTGTCACATCCTCCTCTAGGGAAACCTATTGCAGGAAGGAATACAGTAAGACAGCTGTCAGAGAGCTGGTGCAAGCTTGGGGTGACAAAGATGTAAAAATCACCCCTCCTCAAGGGGTGCAGAAAGCCAAGGGGTCTTTGCAGGAGCTGGGCGGCACTGCCTGTGCAGAGCAAGCCGTGCCGGCGGCTGGCAGTGTGGCACTGGGGCGGGCAGGGATGGGCAGGCTCTGCCAATGCGCAGCTCCTGCAGGAGTGGGAGCAGCTGCCTGGCTTGCAGGCAAGATGCTCTCCTTGCTGTCAGTATAGTGCTGTTAACAAGGGAAACAACTTATTTTATATCTGAATGGCAGCAAACTATGGAAAGAGGACAGCGCTTGGCTGGCGGTGCCCTGGGCAGCTGGCTGTGCCACTGCCTGCCCCAGGCACAGCAGTGGGGCTGTACTCATACGTGACCCCAGAGCAAATACCCCAGGGACCTGAGCTTGGAAAAGGGAGTGTTGTCAAATGGAGGGTGGGTTTGAGTTCAGCTTTGATATAAGAGGGGAAGGATGCATTCTCTCCTGACTGCCCTCCTCGACTAACAAGTGCAAAGGGAAGGGTTTGGCATTGCAGGAACAAGGCTTTCTGCAAAGTAATATCGCACCTACAGACAAAGAATTTAAGTGGTTTAAAAAGCCAATTTGGTGCATGAAAATATCAAATGCTACATTTACTTCTGAAAATTATGTGATTTGGCTGAATATTTGTTGCTTCTCTGGTTTCATTGGGACTGGATTTCTTCCTAAGAAGTAGAAAGAGAACTGGTGGGTCTGANTGTTTGATGTAGATATTTGGGCGTTGTTTTTTTTTTTTTTTTTTAATAATGGTTACCTAGAGTATTGACAACATTTCAATATGTTCTGCTTGGGGCTTTTATGAGACATCATATTAGTAGCAAACCACACTAACAGATATTGCCAAGAATGCCAGTATTACAGCTTGTCTTAAGGTAACTGTTGGACCTGTATAAGGTGTCTAGAAACAGCCTGGCATGGCAAAAGAAATACTTGAGCCAAACAACTGTCCTAACAATCAGGGAGAACAGCATTTCTCATTTGCCTCTTACTTCTTAAATAACTGTATCCCTCACAGTTGTTGTTCTGGTCTGTTCTAATTGTGAAATGTGACAATGTAGCCAGTGAAAGTTGAAAAGGGAGCTCTAGGATAAAGTACAGTTTTGAACACCTGCAATAAAATAGAATTAAATGGTGGGACCAGAAAGTGATACCCCTGATCACAATGAGTAGCATCTTCTTCCTCTGTCAGCCTCATTAGAGAGAAACAGACTACAGAGACTCAAGTTCTGTTTAATATGAAGGAATCTATCAAGATTCTGGTCCAGGATTAAAAGCAGAATTAAGTTTTAATGGAGCATAAACACTTTAAAGGTTTTCTGTTTGCTTAAATTTCTTCCTTTCCTGAAGAGGAGATAAGTGCTTAATGCAAATATGGGGCTTGGTAACATCCAGTGGGAGTGACAGAAAGATGGCTTGGGTGAGACGATGAATTTTCAAATGGAGCAGAGACAAGTGACAAGGGAAGTTAAACAAATAGGATGCAATTAATTCTCACAATTTTACTTGATGTTCTGTGACATGGCTGTCACTAACTTTTTAAGAAGCTATAAGTGAAATGGGATTGAAAAAATGTCCAGGCAGCAGTAATGTCTGTGTTGGAGAAATGTTCTTCTAGGATGGATGTCCCTGATTATATACAGCTCAAGTGTATGTGAAATGGGAGCTTAAAAAGCTTAAATTGTTCTGTATTGACTTTCATTGTAGACTGCTGCTCTCACTCCAGCTAGTGATATATAACCCATGTGGCATACAAAAATGTATTTACTTGTATGTGACTGCCCTCCAGGGCACTGTCTGTAATTATAAAAAAGGCCACAAATGTATCTGATTATGCAGCTTTACTGATTCATTTATATTTATGTCATTGTTTGGTTTCTTTCCTCCTATCTGAAAGCATTTGTTTTTCCTACTAATGCACCTGAGACTGATGTAGGCAGTTGTGCTCTCTGGTAGGAGAATAAATCCTACTTTCTGGTTTACAAATGCAGCAGGGAAAAAACACAGGGATGTTCACTTTCTACTTTTAAAGGACCTCCCCAGCAGGACACATTCTAAGAATTAATACTGAATAAGAATGATGCTGTGTGTTAACCTTCCTCTCTGTTATGCTGTATCGCTTGGGTTTAGCTACAGTAAAATCTCTGTTTGCTGAAGCAAAGCTGAGCAGAATGATACTTGGACACTGTGCTTGCAGTGAGGGCTACATAGTACTTTTTGTCTGAAAATATTGTTCTCAGTTACTTGCCATTCTCCTAGTTGTTAATTATTCAAGTTAAGTTCTTCCTTCCTAGATGTCCTACTCTCACAATGTCTTTGGTTAATTTGAGAAAGGGCAGAACCACGTTAGCTAAAGACAAGGCTAGTGGACAAATGTGTGGGGTGGGTGTGTTTGGTGTGTGTTTAGGGTTTGAGGGGGTTTTGTTGGTTTTGGTTTTTTATGGAGGGACTTTCAATTTCTTTAGGATGATTCTGTGGTTCTAACTGGGTGAAGGGATTTGAAATCTGGCAAAATGTGGCCTTTGAAAGGGAGTCATGGGGCTTGCTTTAGTCTGGATTTGTTAAATGCCTGAGGAAAAAAATCAGTTTGCATATACTTGAAAAATGTTCATTTATGAAAACATTCTGAATTGTCAGAAATTGTTTTAGAAAGTGGTTTAAGTAAATATTAACTGCTATTAGTCTAGGCTTTAATTACTCTATTTTGTTTAGGGAAGCCAATAAGTAGAACTCAGACTGTGGGATCTGAATTTGACAGCATTTCTAGATAAAAGTTATTGAGGATTCCCCATTAGCTGATGTTAATTATAAGATGAAGAAAACCTAAGAGATAAGTTTGCAAGTGGTGTAGACTGACTTAATGTGCTAAATGAGAATACATACTAGCAGAGAACCTGGATTTGTGATTAAAAAATGTCTTGACCACACTGACACCTACTGACAGCTCAAGCATTTGAATCTAGAGTTTTATAAGGGAAGGCTTCATTTTCTGGGTTCAGTTTACATGGAACTACCTAGAGTGATATATTGTGACTTAGTATAGTGGAAATTATCTGATCAAGTGAGTTTTGGTTCTCTTCTTCACCTTGCTAACTCGTATTGCTAAAGAAAAAAATTGTATTGCAGGTCTTAATTACTAATTCTTACATTCTGGCTTGCAAGACTTGTAGAAGAGGTCTCCAATTCACTTACTTTAATCCTTATCCATGGAAGGATGTCAGAATTCTCACAAGGTATTCCAAGACAGAAGGCTCTATGCAACAGAGGTTGGTATGTGAGATAAAACATGTAGTTAGAGATGAATAATTTTGGATGCTGTGTTAGTCTCAGGGCTTTAAGCATCTCCCTTAAACAGATAAATATTCAATAAGCTGCTAGTGTTAACAGGTGTCTGACTGGGAGACTGTTGGTCAGCCAGAGAAGAGAAAGCATAACAAATAAGCACTTACGTGATAAGAGTGTCCCCTCTCTCTGTTTTTCCTGTCAAAGTGGCAGGGAGATGTGGCTGTCACAGCTGTCGGCAGCTACTGTCTGATGGTCTGACAAGGGCAGCTTCTAATTTCCAAGGCCAACAGCAGGGTTTGAAATTCTCTGTTTGTTCTTATCTTTGACCTAATACTTCCAATTTACGAAGTTCACAGTCAGCCGCAGTGTTACAATAAGGGTTACTCTGAAGAGACTGCACAGTGGTGCCAAAGCTCCAGTGACTGCAGGAAGGGGAAAAAAGCAGAATCAAAACTCCTGACCAGGTCAAGACCACTCAGGGACCCAGGCTGTGGCTATTCAAAAACAACCAAAGGAATAATGAAAGGACCTGATCCATAGCCAGCAAGTGGGACAATTCTCAGTAGGAGCCCTTTGAGGGTGGAAGAAAGATGCACCAAATGAAACAAACCTGTGATGAGACACTAACATCACATTGCTGGTTACAGCAGTAAAAAAGATTAAACTTAAACTTTATCTAGATTCTGGGCCACTTTCTGAGGTGATAAAAAGCAACTGAGCAAATAGCTAAATTGGAAGCCAAAGAGAACTTTTAACTTAACTCACACCAAATCTTCAATAACTATAATCATTAAATAGAAATGCCTCCTGTTTTAGGAAGGTGGGAAACTTTATATTGCATGAAAACTAAAGACTAGCAAGAACTGTTTGATACTCTGCATTTGTCAGTGATGGATTAATCCTGAGAGCTGCAAAATGGCTGGAAATATTTATTGGGGAAGCAATAGAAGCATACAATGTATAGCTGGCTGTGAGTTAGGAGGAAGGTTTATCTAGACTGCTAGAGACTCTACTTTCAGTTCTTGTATTCTTGGTAAAAAATAATTTGCAACAGTCTCACTTACCTAAAAACTGAAATTATGCTGCAAAAGCATAGTGGTGGTTAAAACTTCCCCATGTTCTCCATGCCACTGAGGGACACACAGGGGCAAACCAAGGGCAGGAGTGGAGGGTAGGCACCATGTGAACTGGTGAGCTCTAATCTGCTGAAGCTGCCCCACTGTTGTGCAGCTGGCAGCAGAGCAACACTTGCTGATGCAGCAGAGCATACTACTAACATCTGCCAGGTGTCTTGACATATTTTCCTGCTTCTTCCTTCCCCTTAAGAAGAGCTTAAAAGGAATTTTATTTCATGGGCAACCATGGTGTTTGTTGCTATTGAAGGGAAGACAAATGGTGTTTTACTTCTGTGGGTCTGGGATGCAAGTACATGGACTTGGGGACAAATTGACCACCATTGCAAGCTCTGAGTTTTGAAGTTTGTGGAGATTGCTGAGCTTGATAAATGGAGTCTTTAAAGAAAAAACAAGCACCAAGCAAAGACACACTGTAGTTGGATTGTGAAGAGTTGGCCAGTCCTTGGAGAGCAGGAGCTTGGGTTTACCAACACCCAGCTAAGGGAATTTGAGTGGGAGAGCAGAGGGTTTGCAGAGGAGAGGGTCTGCCCACTGTCCCTACCCCACATATTTAGTTGTCCTTGCCAGGGTGCTGCCTTGTGGGGCTCTTGCCAAGGACAATGTCCCAAGACTGCTGGCATGAGACTGCTGGGCCTGAAATATGGTCCACAAGCTGGCTTGTGCTGGACTTCATTTTGCTGTGGAAAGACCATCCAGTGCCCCAGCAGCAGTATGGCCTAGAGGAGTCGGAAAAACAGAGACAGATGTAAACCTGAAAGTCAAGGCAATAAGATGGCCCAGTGTCAAAGACAGTTAAGTTGTGTCTCTATAACACTTCTTGGAACTGGTGCAAAATATAATAGCTTCTGTTTTAAAGAGCTTTAAAGCTCTATTAGCATTGACACAAAAGTGTTTTGCTCCATCTAGTCAGCCCTTGCTGAAATGAAGGGTGAGTGTCAGTTGTCACTTGATAGCCACACAAGCTTTCCCAAACTCCTCTCCTTGCTTGTGGATGTGCTGGGGGATACAGCTTGAAAAGGAAATGGAGCCTTGGGATGACTACTGCCCACATCTGTGATGAATGTGAAACCTGGACCTGACAATGGCCCTTCTCCAAAGCAGTAAGGAAAAATAAAAAAAACCCAAGCAACTTTAAAAGGATAAAATCTTTAGGTCCCCAGTAGCTCCAGGAGAACAGTTGCTTCACAGCATGTTTATCTTTCACATACTCTATTTTTTCACAAGAATCTTAAACAGGTTTTTATTGTTTTGAAGAACAGTGTGAGGCAGGTAAATTGTCATGGGCTTTTTCTAAAGTTATGTAAATGTATGCTATGGGAAGACTTGTATGAAACATGTTATTTATATACTCAGGAGACTGTTTGATAAGACATAATTGTCATTTGCTCTGTGAATCTAGACACTCTCAAAAGATCTTAATGTCATGTTAAACACAAATAGAGATGCAGCAGAGCAGGGGAGTGATTCATAAGAATAGCTCTGTGCTTTGCTTCTGCTGCTCTGCTTGTGATTTGTAGGAAAGCACTAGTGAAAAGCAAACCTGCAGCTTATAAAGGCTTTTCAGGTCTTAAATTACAAAAAAACTATAAATCAGCTCACCTGACTGCTTCTGAGCTTTAAGCTACCCAGTTTCCCTCAGACGGCCTAATCTGTGCCCATTGGTACTTTCATTAGCCCAGTACAGTTCAGTCCCTGGAAAACAAACTTGTTGCAGACAGAGAGCAAGTATGACTGTTCCCAGTGCTAAGGACTCTGAAAATGGCAGGAAAGGTGGTGAGATGGCATATGCAGATTGTGTGAGCAGAAGAATTATACAGCTGTCTGGAAAAAAAAAAAATCCACTTCACTTAGAGGCTAAAGTGTTTGGGAAAAATGCCTTTCTGCTCCTAAATCAGGCATCCAGCTCAGCCTCAAATCAAGTTCCTGAGGAACGGGAATCTTGCAGTTTTTCCACAGGGTTTACCTACATAGTGCAGCCTTCAGCCTGCTGGCTGTCTTAGCAGAGGAAGGTCCCCGAGGAAAGCGCTGCAGTGTGTCCACCCCGTGACACGAACTGAGTCAGTCTTTTCTGCTCCCTGCCCCTGGGTGCCTGAAGCAAGAGTAGATCTATCTGCAGTTACGGTTGTGGAGGCTGCAAGCTCCTGTCTGACAGCACAATCCAAAGCTCAGGAGAAGGGAAAGGATCTTTCTCCTGCTGCCTTGCAGGTATCTGAAACTGTCCCCTGCATGGTTAGTGAAGGAGAGAATATATAGGGATATCTGTATGTTCACAGATTCTGTGGTCAGAATAGATTATTCTGGTCATCTAGTCTTTCACTTTTTTCTTATTATGGACCTTATTTCTCCCCTGCCCCCATGCTGGGTAGATTGATCTCTTAGATACTTAATATTTAAAGACTCTAGTCTCTGAGTCTACCACCTACCGGATAAGCTCTTTCAATGTCTAGTTATCCTCACAGCTAGGAAAAGGTATCTTATTTCAAGGCTGAATTTGTAGAGCTGTTTCTTTTGGGTTTTTATTTTCATGATGTCATCTTTAAGATGATTGTTCTGTAAATTTTTGCTACTAGACTAAAATGGCATGAAAAACTCTGGAATGTACAGGTATACTTAAAACCTTAGTTTTTGAAAATGAAATACAAATTGTTGATATTAAATAGTTTATTTATTAAAAAAGTTGGAAGTAAGGGGATACTTAATTCTAACTAGTACGTCTGCTGTCACTGATTGAATCCCAAGCTTCTACATTAACAAATCGCCACTGTTTGCTTACAGCCTTCTTCTGTTGTTTCTGGTGACTTCTTGCACATGTCCATACACAAAGTCTTTATCAGTTCTTGAATAGGTCTTTTAAATCTTTGTCTTTCACAGCCTGTGTATTTTGACAGTCTTTTCTTGGAATTAACTCTTTAGATGCAAGCCCTTTAAATGTGACATGAACGCTTGCCCTCAGAGGATGCAGAACAGCCATATTGGGTCAGACCAGAGGTTCATCTAGCCCAACAGCATCTTCCTAGGAGTTTCTGAAACAGATGCTTTGGAGAAGATGATTAAAAAAACAAAAACTTATCTTCTCCTTGGTTATTAGCCAAGCCACCAGTGCAAGCTGGCTTAGATGCCAAAGCAAGCAGGCCTTTAGGCAAACAGAATTTGAAAGTAATTTTTGCTGCTAGGGCTGGTGTGAGGTTATTTCATGGGTGGGTACATCCAGAACCACACGAGACTATGTAGTCTGAACTAAATGGTGATCAGCTTAGGCCTTGTGAACCCACAGTGTGTGAATTGAACAAACTCA
Source organism: Syrrhaptes paradoxus (assembly GCA_013400615.1). Classification (NCBI taxonomy): domain Eukaryota; kingdom Metazoa; phylum Chordata; class Aves; order Pterocliformes; family Pteroclidae; genus Syrrhaptes; species Syrrhaptes paradoxus. Next base: position 44,596 of record VZTO01022473.1, read on the forward strand.
GTAACAAATTGTATGAATGACTTTTGGTTGTTTTTTTTTTTCTTTTACAGATAGAATAAAGATAAGCGAAGGACATAAATGAGTTCTCTTTTCACTTTAAAGGAGAAAAATACATGGAAAAAATAGCATAGTAATGGCAAAAGGGAAGAGAGGAACAAAAGTGGGATGATTATTTTTTTTAGAACTTTTGAACACGTGTGTATGTTGTTGACAACATTTAATTTCTGCATGAAGTAAGATGATGCAAGCAGGGAAAACAATATTTCCTGGCTGCTGATGGTATGTATAATTGTAGCTGCCATTTATTTTTTTTCAGAAGCTTCAGCCATTTTATTTTGAGCTTACTCCTATTAAATACAATTTATTATCTCTGTGCAAACCCTTTCCTATATTCAGGATAACCAAGTTTCTCTCTTGGTAAGATGAACTGGACTTGCAAAACTGTATGGAGAAGGTGAAAAAGGGACATGATTTTGTGGGGGGGACAATATCCACACATTTTTTGTAAGCCTCCTGCCACCACTGAAGAGGTGTGCATATAAACTTAGTTATGCTAGTATCCAAGGGCAATTGGGATTCAAATGGGCCTACCACACACATGAGAGTGTCAGGACTCTCCAGACAAATGCAAAGTGAAAGTTGGGAAAAGCAGGGATGGAGGGGATAAAATTCAAAATTGTCTGCACTGTCTAAGTTATGCACCAGAGAACTGAGTGGATCCAGCCAGAAACACAGAATGAAGGATGACTAAACACAATGATTTGCAGCACCCCAAATATAGCCTGGAACCATCAGACTTCTTAAATCACTGCTGTATTGTTGCTGATTAGGTAGGTCTGAGCTAGAAAACCAGACTCTCTTCTCTCCAGCCAAACCTGGACTTGAGGCTGTTTACTTTTCTCTGTTCTAGAGATGGAGGGCAAAAAAGTCACATAGCTGAGAGCCAGATGCCAATACTAGCAGGGGTCTGAAATGAGAACGGAAGCAGCTTTTGCTGAGTAGAAGCCATACTGCTGCAGAACACTGTTCAGTGCTTCAGCAAACCCATATTTATAGAAGCATCAGCACACAGCTATGCTCACATGTCTGAAGGTTGCCTTTCACCCCCTTGTAAATATTTTTTAAACAAGACGGAGGGGTGGGAGATGGGAGAAAGCTCAGATGATGTTTAAATTTCTGCAGCCCTGGCATTTCGGTACCTGCTGTAGAGCATCTAGTCTCTACCTCTTAAACTGAAATACCAAAACTCCTTCTCCTGAAGCTCTTGCCAGTTTTCACGCCTCCCTCCACCCCCACAGCCTCACCACTACCATCAGCATTTGCTATGCCATTTCGCTTCATTGCTCACTTGCTAAATATAAGTCTGAGTTTTTTCTTTCTTCTGAAAGCTCTGCTATGCCATAAGCACTGAATTTTGACAGCTCCCCCACCTATATTCACTGAAAGCTATGGATTGCCTACAAAGGGCATAAGTCCATCTTGGGTGAAACCTTGGCTCCTGCAGTCAAGAAAACTCTCCAGACTGCCCCTGCACAGTGTCATTTGGCAAAGAACTCTGAAATAGTCTTTAGAAGCCCTTATGTCTTCATTGCTTGTATGGAGAATTTGCTTACCCTAGATACTCTGAAGAAAGCTTTATAAATCTGTCCACGTTTACCCTACCGGTCTTGAATAAAGTTTGTTCAAGTTTGGTCTTTGTTCAAGACCACTACTAGGCCACCTGAAGATATTAATTAAGTGAAGCATGTGCTTCCTGGGTAGTTAGGTTAACTATGCAGTCCCCTGTTAGCATTTTCAGAAGTACCTGAAGACTTAATAGAAAACTGTTATCCCTCATTCTATTCCTATTATTGCATCAATGTAACTTGCGCAAGTATTTCACTAAACAGATGCAAAGGAATACAGCAGACTGTGTATGTGCATGAAAAATTTGATAGTAATAACTGCCAGTGCAGTGTCAGACTGTTTATGCAGAGGAATGGGCATAACTACATACCCTTCTTTCACCCCAGCCTACAGTTTGTACCCAATAGTAAGTATGTAGGTCAGCACCTCTACTCTTATACCTGACTGCAGCTCATGTTCTCTTTCTTTTGTTCTCCATCACCTTTCAATGTCAGCTCCTTTCCTTTTCTTATTTCTCTACCTCTTTCTTAGATGTGCCCTGTTCTTAGGATGAGGTTTTTCTCTGAGATAAATATACCATACTTTCATACTGCAGAGAGACAGATCATCTTCTCAATCTCTACTTGAAATTCTGAAATGCTGAGATTGGAGGTTATTGCCAAATTGTCAAGATAGATCAGCAGTGAAGGCTTATCCAAAGGTCACCACTGGAAGCTTTCAGGACAGCGGATTCAGTATAGTTGGCAAAACAGTTGCATTTAGCAGCAAACAAGTAAGCAAGCAAAGGCCTGATCCTGTAGCTCTGAGAATGACCTTACTGGCCTCAGTGGGACTGTTGCATGACAGGGATTGCAGGATCACATTCTCCAGGATGTTTGATAAATGATGCACATCTATGGGGAAATTGGTTTGTTTAGCCATTCATGAATATATGCATTTTGAAAAAGCAAAATTCTGCTTACAGTTTCTGAAGTAAAAGAGCAAATTTCCTGGCTACTTCTAAAAATATAACTATCTCTTAATGTCAAGATGCCAATCTGAAAGAACTCATATAATGGCATCTAATTTACAGTGAGGAATCATTATCTTCTAGCTGCATCACAGTTAGATGCAAATAATGAAGTTAAGCTGTATGGCAGTTAAACAGAGGGAAATGTTCACATTAATACAAAAAGTAAATTAGTGAGACCATATTCACAATTAGTGCTCTGCCGACTCCTCCCCCATCTTTAATTTCAAGGATGAAGCAGTATGGGCTACAGCATAAAAGAAAATAAAGTTTTCTCTCCATTCTCAGCTCAGTTTCAGAGAGCAGGAGCCAAGTCTATATCAGTTCTCTTATAATCAAGTATCACAGCACCAGGATGCGAGGTCACTGTGTTTTGTAGCCAGCAAAAGATGTGCAAAACACTGAAAGGGTGGACTAACTTACTGGCCTTGATGCATACAGAAGTCTTAGTGCTGGAAAGCTGAGTGTCTTCCTCTTGCAAGCTTCTGAAAACAAGGTAAAAAAGCTGTAAAATCTGAATTGTAGGTACTCATGGTACAAGTGGCACTCAGTTAATGGAGAGTGGGTGGTTTGGCCTCCAGCTGCAGAGAAGCTATCCAGCTTGGCAGCTTCTTCCTCCAAGCAGAGGAAAAGTAGTAGCTAAACCAAGGGTTCAGGACAGACCGAGTGAGCGCTACTGCAGGTGGGTGCTGTGCAGGGCACCGGGAGGCAGGTGGTCTACCTGCCTTCAGAGGGTGGATGAAGACCACTGACCTTTCCCTGACACTTCCAGAACCTGTCCTTAGTGCTGCCCTTCCCTTGGGGTACAATGGGATGCTTCTGCCTCTGAAAACAGTCTGTTGTGGTAGCAGAAATATATTCTGGAAGGCTGAAGGTTGGGAGTCAAATAGCACTTGAAGACACATTCTGAGTGTAATACCAGGTCCTTCAAGAGAAGGTTCCATATTACTACTCCCTTATACCTCATTTTCTCATACCTCAAAGGAATTTACATATGGGAAGAGCCAAATCTGGTTGCAGCTTCTAGGTCAAGTTCTTGAAGGTTAGAAGTAGTAAAATGAGAGTTTGCTTAACTATCTGAGATTCTGAGGGTTCACAGCAAGACTGTTATGTTTAGGCAGGTGTGCTGAAAGTGTATGAGTAGTTTGTGGGTTGTAGACTCTGCCTTAACTTCATCTTTCTTGAATATGAGAGATCAGATGTCTTGCTAGACAGTCACCTACTAAATCTAAAAAAAAAACCCAAAAACCTTTAGTTTAAAAAAACAAACCCTTTCTTTTTCAGCCTAGGGAACTGGAGCATAAAACTTAAGGAAACTTCTGAGTATCCAAACGTCTGCATGTAAAAAACTACCACAAAAAGTTGTTTAGTCCAAAGGATCTACAAAACTTCTCAGGTTCTTCACCATGCGTGCCTTGTTACACATACTTATATTTGCTGTGAAGCCTAATATGTTATAGGCACAAAGCAGAAGAGGGATCAAGATAGTGCCAAAGGAGTATTCCCTGCAAGTGCAAACCACTAGCAGTGTATGTGGGGAAATCTACTTCAACGGTCCGAGCAAACAAGATGTGCCTCAGACTATCCTGAAGCCATAAGCATCCTCCATGTTATGCTACTGGTCCGTTAGACCTTGGCTTTGGCAGTATCTAGGCTTCAGGATAAAGATCCCTGCCCTGTTTGAGAGGCCTAATACACATCAAAGGACTAAATGTGTTTTTTCTGGTCCCCAAAGATGAGCAGTCCAGCCCAGCCACACTCACACAACAAAGCATGGAAGGGGTCAGGTGTTTCTCATTCTCTAGGAAATTACAAATGAAAGACAGTCTTAAGGGTTTTTGAGGGGGAAGACAAATTGCCTCAGACATAAATTCTCAGTGTTCTTTAGAAGTTTTATTCCCTTTGTTTATTGAATTTCTCCCAAAGCATGAAGAAAGATGCTAGGGTTTATTAACATAGCTTATGAAAGATGTTGGACTAATTATCTAGTTCCACATGGTATGGTAGGAGGCATGAGATTAATAAATGTGGTTCATTATTAAAAAGTAAAAAATTGTTGAGAGGGTAAGATAAGCTACGCATTACAATATGCTTGCTTATCAAGCTCTTGGTCTTGCAATCTTTTAAGCACATCAGCATTTCTGGATGCATATGCTGTTTCTGTGAAGCAAGTGCTTTCTGTGCCCTGCTTGAACTGGATGACAGAAAACACCACTGTCAGATATTTAACTTTCTCAAAGTTTAAACAATAACAAAAAAACCCCTCAGAACCCCAAACAAGTCCAGATATTTCAGCACACATGCAACTAGTTATGTTAATCTCACATAAGTAGTTTTTTATATATGGTGTCCCAAAGTGGCAAGATAAGATATCTTGTAAGTAAGCTGGACTGGACTGTATTATCCCTATTGCATGCAGAGATGTTGAGGAGCTGTTAAAATCTTCCAGACAGGCTTTGTTCAGAGTGCTGAGTAACTCCTGGGTAACTTGGGTTGATGGGTTTGGGTGGGGTTTGGTAGTAGTTATGCTTTTATGTTTGCTTTCTTTTTTTTTTTTGCTTTTTAACAATTATTCTTTGGCACGTGTGGGGGTGTTAATATTGAAGCAGCTAAAAATCTTGGGGTTTGTAAAGGACTCGAAGTAATGAGACAGTCTCAACAAGGCACCTGCTTTGTGCTAATTGTCTAATGTGTAATAAAGGGTTACTGTATTTTAAACTGATTCCTGGATCTATTGTGAAGATGGATGTGTTAGATTCTCTCATTATGTACACCTGTGATATGTGCTGCTCTGGTAGATGGGGAGATATATATTTGCAGTTTCTGCCATCAATTTCTAATTAGATACTTGTCAACAGTGTGAATCAGCATTGCTATTGTTCAGCAACCCTGTGATTGCTCTGTCCACCCTAATTAATGAACAGCTTCCTTATAAGTAGATTAATAGAGATAGTCCCATTACCTAAAGTTATTTCAGTCACTGTGTTATAGTGCATCTCATTAAAGAATTGTAAAATGAAGCAGCATTTCAATTAGCTATTACACAGTATCTGAATCTTTTTGTTTTCTGAGCCATTCTTTTAAATAGGTTTTTGTCAAAGCCTTGACCTCTCCCCAGTGTTCTTGAACACAACACAGCTTTCTGCAAAATGTCACTGCGCTTAAGAACAGCAAACAGAGCTAACTTCTCACTACATTGCTAGAGAAAACTGTAATGGAAAACTATATGCTCTGATTACTGTAAGGAGAGGTTTCTCTTTTTTTTTTTAAAAAAAAAAAGTCAGCATACAGATACTGTGAGGTGTCATTCAGAACTTGACACAGTTGCTTAGCTCAAATGCTAAATGACTATGTAAAAGGGTAAGAGTATAAGGTAAACTAGAAAATTGTAAGCAGCTTTCACAAAGGGAAGTCAGAAATGGCAGAAGAGGTTCACATCTGCCTGTGCTGCCTAGTACTGCAACACACAGTGTGTGAAACCAGTAATAGTGTGTCCAGTTCTGGGCTCCACTGTACAAGGGAGACATAGACATACTGGAGAGAGTTCAGTGAAGGATCAAAAAAATGACGAAGGGACTAGAGGAAAGGTTGAGAGAGCTGGGACTACTCAGCCTGGAGAAGAGAAGGCTCGGGGAATCTTGTCAAAGTCTATGATGCCTACACCTGAAGGGAAGGTGCAAGGAGGACAGAGACAGGCTCTTTCCAGTGGTGTCCAGTGCCAGGACCAGAGGGAATGGGCACACACTGAAACACAGGAGATTTCCTCTGAAAAGCAGGAAACACCTTTTTACTGTGAGGGGGACTGAGCACTGGCACAAGCTGTCCAGGGAGGTTGTGAACTCTCCATCCTTGGAGATACTTAAACCATATGGGCGTGGTCCTGGGCAACTGATTCCAGGTGTCCCTGCTTAAGCAGGGGGTGTTTGAAATAGATTACCCCCAGACATCCCTTCCAACCTCCCTGGAATTATGTAGGAAATTTAGTGTAAACCTGTCCCTCCAACAGATGCAAGGATCAGCTAATCACTACTGTTTTAAGAGCTCTGATTGATGTTCTATGAAATACTTTAAAAAAACACAACCCAACAAAGCTAGAAGGTAATTCATGTTAATTCAAACTTCAGCATGCTGAAATGGCCAGATTTGCTATTACATGACTGAACTTGCCCATAAATGACAAAGCTTTTCCTGTTATCATAAGTTAAGCATCCAACCTTTGTAAAGTCTGTTTGTGTTCTGAATGGCAAGGTTAGGGTGTGCCCAAGTTTCCTGCCATGTTGGCAGTTTGGACCAAGGCAGGGTGAAGCTAGTGAAATCATTGCTATCTTGAGCTCTTTGTCATAGCTACAGATTTACCAAGACTGTAGAGAGTACATCCACAGGTGGTAGGAGAGGCAGAAAGAAAGCAGATTTACCTGCTGCTTTCTTGTGGTGAAGAGTTACTGGTGAACTCCTGAGAAATTCAGCCTAGGAAGTGAGCCAGCTGGTTCTGCACATGCAGGATGGGTGGTTGGTACCACTGTCCTGTCTCCTTTCCTCTTCTGAGGGAGACATCACACCACTCTGATGTGGGAGTAGTGGAGATCTTTGAAAAATTGACCCATCTAAATGATGGGCATTGGCCCCTCAGAACTTAACTAATACAGAGTTCTAGGCTTTTGATCCTTCCTTTCAAAGTTGTTTATAACCATAATATAGATAAATAGTGAATTTAGAAATAAAAGTAGTCAAATTCTGCTCCTGGAAATGTTGGCGAAGTTGAATCCTAAATACCAGAGCCACATTGGTTCTTTGCAACATGAACACAGAGGCTAATGGTGGTCTTAGACTCTGCTGTTCTTCGTCTCTGGATGGAAACCCTGATTCATGGAAAAAATGTTGCCTCCATCACAGAATCATCAACAAGAGAAAACAAACCTCAAACATGAAGAGAAACAAACAAGTTTGTGGTGATACTGAGATATTTTTTTTTTTCCTAAAACCAGAATCTTACAGATTATCTTATAGTTTAGAGAAGTGCATGTTTACATCTGTTGTAGCTTCACAGACTCAATAGGCATAATTGAATTTAAAATAATATAGTTGATCGAAAGGCCTTCCAGAATTCTGCTCTACAGTTAACTCCAACACTCACAGAAATTTTTCAGTTGTGGTTTTAGGGGATATTT